>SJYW01022011.1:2678818-2695415 GCA_006410735.1 Raphicerus campestris | reverse complement strand
TGGACTCGACTGAAGTGACTTAGCATACATACAAACATAAGTGTAATACCACTTCCTACCCACAAGGGTCTAACCCCATTCTCAGGTCTTGATATGACAACACTTCAGTAAGGATGACAGTTAAAAGAAAAACAAATATTTATATTGTGTTAAATTCTAAGTAAATTATTAATTCATCTAAAGTTTAAGATAATCTCATGAATATATGCAATTATTTTCCCCATTTTATAGATAAGGAAATTGAAACGCAAAGTAGTTAAATAATTTGCCCAAGATTACACAATTGATAAACGGTACAGCCTGTATTCAAATCCAGGCAGTCTAGTTCCAGAGTCCATGCAGGTTCATGTCCAAGAGAAGTACACTGCACAAACTCCGAATCAATCAGAATTTTTTAAATTGAGATTTTAATTCACAGTCCTATAATTCACTTATTTGAACTATGCAGTCCAGTGGTTGTAATATATTCTCTGTGTTGTGCAACCATCAATACAGTCTAGTTCTAGAACAATTTTATCACTCCACCCTCAAAAATCTCATATCCAGTCATTTCCTATTCCTGCTCCCCTCCCACTGTACTCCCTAGCAACCACTATCTCAACTCTGTCTCAAGAGATTTGCTCATTTTGGACATTTCACATAAACAAAAACATACAATATATGGTACAACATACAATATATAATTGAAAGATGCAAAAATATACACACATTCACCAGAATTATTATGGTCATATGTGACTGGCTTATTTCACCTAACATAATATTTTCAAGATTTGTCCATGTTGTAGCATGTACCAGAACTTCATTCTTTCTTATTGTTAAATTATATTCCGCTGGATGGCTGTACCACATTTTGTTTATTCATTCATCAGCTGATAGACATTTGGACTATTATGATGGAGCTATGAATCATAGTGCACTATGAAATTGCATGTACCAGATTCCATGCGGCCATATGCTTTGATTTCTCTTCAATATATCTAGCAGTAGAGTTACTGGTAACTTTTTCAGTTTAAATTATTAAAAATATAGATCAAGAGCACAAATCTAGATAGAATTCCACCGATTTGATGTAATTAAGTTATCTTGCTGAAATGGTTTTACAGTGGGAAGAGAAGATCCAAACTGTGGGTGGTGCTTCTTAGGTTTCTGGGGCTCAGCTCACAGATTGAAGGGTCCAAGAAACACACACACACACACACACACACCAGAACTGTAAGCAAGAATTTATAAACATGATGTAGTTAGAATCTTTACAGAGAAGATAAATATCCTCCCTACCCCATCCCAGCCTGACCCCAAAGCAAACTCATTTGAAGCAATCTTTTTCTGGGCAGACCTACATCGTAATTCATATCACCAAACTGAACCTTTAGTTTCTCACAGAGAAGATGATCTTCTATTTTAGAATTGTTTTAAAGAACAATGTGTAGACTCTTGCTTTGTATTTTTGTAGCTACAGAGTTATTTAGGTGGGTTTTGCAATAGAACAAGGAGCCAATTTGCCCCAAAGGAGCAATTCTTTTCCTCTTATAAGACAGAAACTCCTTCACCTCTTTAACTTCTGTTAAAGTATCTACCTATCTACCTATATCTTGATTTAACTTGAACATTATACAAAAATGCTAATCACATACATTTTGCTGAATAGATTTGAAGTCAAATGTAGTACCCCAACTCCACTAAAAGGATTAAAGATGTGTATAAGAGACAGCCCTCAAAAATCTCATATCCAGTCATTTCCTATTCCTGCTCCCCTCCCACTGTACTCCCTAGCAACCACTATCTCAACTCTGTCTCAAGAGATTTGCTCATTTTGGACATTTCACATAAACAAAAACATACAATATATGGTACAACATACAATATATAATTGAAAGATGCAAAAATATACACACATTCACCAGAATTATTATGGTCATATGTGACTGGCTTATTTCACCTAACATAATATTTTCAAGATTTGTCCATGTTGTAGCATGTACCAGAACTTCATTCTTTCTTATTGTTAAATTATATTCCGCTGGATGGCTGTACCACATTTTGTTTATTCATTCATCAGCTGATAGACATTTGGACTATTATGATGGAGCTATGAATCATAGTGCACTATGAAATTGCATGTACCAGATTCCATGTGGCCATATGCTTTGATTTCTCTTCAATATATCTAGCAGTAGAGTTACTGGTAACTTTTTCAGTTTAAATTATTAAAAATATAGATCAAGAGCACAAATCTAGATAGAATTCCACGGATTTGATGTAATTAAGTTATCTTGTTGAAATGGTTTTACAGTGGGAAGAGAAGATCCAAACTGTGGGTGGTGCTTCTTAGGTTTCTGGGGCTCAGCTCACAGATTGAAGGGTCCAAGAAACACACACACACACACACATTCACACACACACACACATTCACCAGAACTGTAAGCAAGAATTTATAAACATGATGTAGTTAGAATCCTTACAGAGAAGATAAATATCCTCCCTACCCCATCCCAGCCTGACCCCAAAGCAAACTCATTTGAAGCAATCTTTTTCTGGGCAGACCTACATCGTAATTCATATCACCAAACTGAACCTTTAGTTTCTCACAGAGAAGATGATCTTCTATTTTAGAATTGTTTTAAAGAACAATGTGTAGACTCTTGCTTTGTATTTTTGTAGCTACAGAGTTATTTAGGTGGGTTTTGCAANTATAAATTTCACAGGTGATTAAACTATTCCAGGTACCCCAAACCAGACACATTCTAGCTTTTTTGCTCTATGATCTTCCATTAATTGAGGGCTCAGGGCTTTGCCTTTGGGACCATGTTCTACCCTTTACTTCCCTTCAGCTTCCTTCATGGAATCCCTTCTACACAGGACATGCTCACCCAGCTATTCAAGGTGCAAATCAATGGAAGGAAAAAAGTCAAAGTATTAATAAGCAAACCCCGAGGAAGGTTAACTATGTAGTCATATGTTTTCCAGGCTTTATAACATGTATACCCAAGTGCCTGATTCACTCCTGTGATTTCCCCTTACTCTGGTAGCTGTGGCCCAGGGATTCCCTGGAGCTTAAAGCAGGGTGGTCTGTTCAGAGCCACTTGAACATGGCCCATATTGGTTCCCTGCAATTCTGGTTATCAAGCATCTCTCCTCAGAGACTTCCCTTTGGATTGAAAAATACAAGTTTGAAAATATAGTAGACCTTTGATGAGGTATTCAATCCAGAGGTAGAGAGAATCTTGGAGAAAAAAGAACAAAAATTCTCTTCATAGCAATGATAGCTAAAGACTACCTGTCCATATTTAGACATGCATACCAAAGCTGCAGCTTCAAATTTCTTGGAAGCTATTGAGTGGATGCCTTCTAATTTTGGTGATTTATCTGAACTTAACTCATCAAACAAGTTTTGAGTTGGTGTGTCCTGAGCTGTGACATCTTGCCTTCTTCCCAGTCAGGTGATGGACCGCTCTCCTAGAATTTACCAGTTCTAAACTGTCCACATGATGAGTTCTTTCCCCAAAATCTCTAAGAAATTTGTGTGTGAAAACTACACAGAAACAAGAGACAAACTGTTGGCAGAACAGTGAAACCCATAGCAGATCCAAGAGACAAATTGTTCCCTGGTGTCGAGCCTATTCTTGATGTTGCTCCTTGCCTACCAGGCTTCCTGACCCACTTCTGAGCTTGCACCTCTGGAGGTTCCTCACATGCTAGTCTGCTTGGATTTCTGGCTTTAATCCACTTAATACACACGCTAGCCCTTTGCTCAGCCCCTCCCTTCTGTTAAGGACAGGCCAGACAGCCAGTCTCCCTCATCACCCAACCGCTGTGTGCGTGTGTTAAGTTGCTTTTCTCCTGTCTGACTCTTTGTATGGACTGTAGCCTACCAGGCTTTTCTGTCCATGAGACTGTCCAGGGAAGAATATTGGAGTGGATTGCCATGCTTTCCTCCAGGGGATCTTCCTGATCCAGGGTTTGAACCCATGTCTCTTGTGTCTCCTGTGTTGACAGGTTCTTTATCACTAGCACCACCTGGGAAGCCCCACCCAACAGCTAATTGTGTTCATTTCTATCCTTTTGTAGAATCATCACTGCTTTTTTGGTCTGTTCATTTCACATGGACTCTACTTTGCTCTCTGGGTTCAAATATCCTGCTTTATCTTCATGCTCTTTTGGTGCTGATGGTGCCAGCATGACCTAGAACATTTTACCCTATTTTATCAAGTAACTGACCTCTGCTCTATATTAAAAGATACTTGGTCAAGATGAATTTAATTTTATTCTATTTTCATTTCAAAAATATCTGTATAAACTATAGAGAAAGAGAGAGAAGCGGGGAGAGAGGGGAAAAAAGAGACTATCAGAGACAGTGTTTTAAAATGATAATTTGAAAATTATCACTGCATCTGTATAATGAATCATCATTTGATTAAAAATATAGAGCTTCTCTAAATCCAGCATAACTTAAACTTACTGAAGTTAAGTAAATTCAAATACTGTTTTTAAAAGGGAAATATCCAAAGGAAAATAGAAGAATGATTTGTCTATCACTATCTAACACTTTAATATTAATACACTGACTGATTTTGAAGACCTTAGTAAGCCCCATTGTGCATATAAAGGTAGAATCAGAGATATTATCAGATAAGAATTGGAAATGAGATAAGATATTTACTTCCTTTTATTCAATATAGTTGTCCCATCCAGAGGTTTAACTTAAGAATGGTTTCACAATTAGTTTAACTAGTTAAGTCTGTTGACCATCATAAACTATAATAGCTAAGATTTCTTTACGTGCCAAGAACTGTGTGATAAATTTTACATGCATTTCCTGGTTTAATCCAAGATAGCCTTATTAGTTAGGTATTATTTTTATTACCACCATTTTAGAGATAGAAATGCTGATGCTTGGATAAATTAATTACTTCCCTCAACATCATATAGCTCTTAAAATCTAGGTTAGTGATTCCAATATAGCACAGGCCACCTGACTCCAAAACCCATGCAATTAACCACTAACCACATCAGTTAAGAGAATTCTCTGCTCACTCTTTCTTTTTATATTTCATTCCTACACTGTGTGTTTTTTCCTTCATATGAAGGAAAACTACTGGGTTGATTCATTCAGCTGTGCTGTTCATGTCAATGGAGGGAGCAAAAGGTTAGATGAGTGAATATGTTCTTGAAAAACCTACTGTAGGAAAATGTCTTTTCCCAAGATATTTATTCCTTGCTATCTGAATGGACTACCAGCACTGGGAGGACAATAAGCAAACTATCTGCACATTTTTCTAGACTTCCAGAGCAGCTCATCACCTAGAATATTCATAAGCCACAATAGGGGCAGTGAAAAATTTATCATTTTTATATTGCTTCTTAGTATACATCATACTAACTATTACCTGTTTCGCATATGTGTTTACTAAATATGTTTAGTGTATACTTTTCTTCAGTTGAGTTGCCCATAGTAGGTATTTTCTTTCCTTTGATATTTCATGACCAGTGTTCTTGTCCACCTGACTTAATCGTTTGCTTTTCCTATTTCTCCTTTACATAATCTTAGGAGCCTCCACACTCACTATATTTTCTTATCATTCTTTTCCTCTGCATAATCTTCAGGTTAAACACATTCTCTATCCAGTTTTCTTTTTCTCTGGATCTATTCCCAATATAAATATAGCAGTTGGTTGAATTCAGTTATTTAAAGAATAAGGCAATTTCATTCTAAACTCTTCAATTGAATTCAATTGCAATTTTTCCATTGTCTAACTCCATCTTCTCTGCTGACCTGTTGCACTAATCTTATGTTTTTTTAAATTAATACCTGGTTCCCCCTCTGTTTATCATGTTTATGTAAGGTCTTTGTTCATTCTTCTTGTGTATCTAGGCTATTCTATCTTTGGTGCTAAGTCAACCTGCATCCCTAGATCCTTACCCATCTGCAACCTAACTAATACCTATTATATATCATGATCATGCCTGTGATATGCAGAGAAAGTGTGATGAGATTGAAAGTGGATATCACCTATCAGTGTTATCCTACAGAAGACAGGAAAGGGAGTAAGTAGAGGACATTCAAGGGATTGGAGAAGGCAATGGCACCCCACTCCAGTATTCTTGCCTGGAAAATCCCATGGATGGAGGAGCCTGGAGGGCTGAAGTCCATGGGATTGCTAAGAGTCAGACACAACTGAGCGACTTCACTTTCACTTTTCACTTTTATGCATTGGAGAAGGAAATGGCATCCCACTCCAGTGTTCTTGCCTGGAGAATCGCAGGGACGGGGGAGCCTGGTGGGCTGCTGTCTGTGGGGTCGCACAGAGTCTGACATGACTGAAATGACTTAGCAGCAGCAGCAGCAGCATTCAAGGGATGGGGCTTCCCTGATAGCTCAGTGGTAAAGAATCCACCTGCTAATTCAGGACATGTGGGTTCAATCCCTAGGTTAGGAAGACACTCTGGAGAAGCAAATGGCAACCCACTCCAGTAGCCTTGCCTGGGAAGTCCCATGGGCAGGGGAGTCTGATGGGCTACACTCCATGGGGTTACAGAGATGGACATGGCTTAGCAACTAAGCAACAATTCAAATGATGGCAAGTGAATGTTGGATGTACCTGCCCAAGGAAGATCATATGCCTGACAAAATCCAGAGGAGAGGGTCCTGTCTCCTGATTCCTTGCTTTCTTCTCTCAGACTTTATATTAACACAGAATAATTATTTGGCAATATATTACTCTGACACTAAAGTGATGTGTACAATTACCTGAAAGGTCTACATTTCAAGAACTCAGTATTAAGTTTTGTATGCAATGGTGAACTATTTTAAAAAGAAAGATTAATACTTTCTTCACTGAGAGTCATGCCAAAAATTATACTGTAAAACCATTCTTCTATTAGGTCAATTTCTTTAGGTGTATATAATTTGACTGGAATGAAAAGATTTGGTCAGGTTTAGTATCCATCACAGACATTACCAATGTTTTGCAACCTGCCCACACCAGTATCTCCAAGGAGACAGTGGATTTCAGCAGCTGCATCACCAACCTGTTGCCAAGGAAACAAGAGAGGGCAAAAAAAAAAAAAATCCTCAATGACATTCAATTTCAAGGCAGTCAAGACACCCCTGAAAATAATTTCAACAGTCCTATGAAGGAAGCTGAAATAGGCTTCTAATTATAAATTCCAAGCCATCTTCTCTTACACCAGGTGATACTGTCTGCTTAGATCTCAGTTTTTCAGTCATTCTGTTTATCAAGGTATATGAATAGCAAGAGTACTTTCTTGTAAGGAAGAGGAGGCAAGGGAGGCAAAAGAGAGCAGAAGAGAGAGAAGTTAGAAGGAAAAATGAGTAATGGTGAAGTCGCTAAACATATAGCACACTTCTAAGGCAAATGAAGTCATAAGTCCTAACCTGGTAGAGCTGGCATGAATTTCAGTCCAAATTTGTCAGATTTTAAATACAGTTTAAGTGTATTTGTGTCAGAGCAGTTTGAGAAATTCTATACAAATGTCTGCACTAGGAAATATGAAATTTTATTTTTTAAAACTTAAAAAAATTTATTGGAGCATTTATGTTTTCAATTTTACATTCAGGTATAGAATATTCAGGGCAGGACTACTGAGTAACTGCTTTGCATAAAAGGGGTTTTCTTTCACCAGTATAGAGAAAACCCTTATAATTCATAAGTTTCATAAATGCTTATAATTTTCAAGTGTGTAAAGATTAAGCTACAATATTACATCTAGGGACACATAAGTAATCACATGGAATAGTGTAGATGAGTGTAACATAGATCTCTGTGAGGACCTTGATGAGTTGGTTTGTGGATATTGATGTCCTGTCCGGAAAGCCCCATTAACCCACCCTTAATGCTCTACCCTGGGCTTCCAATCAGTTCCTTTCTCTTCATCAGCCCTTCCCATGTCTACCAACCTCCTGTGCAGGCTTTTCTCCTGATGAAATTTAGGGCTCTTACAAATCTATGGGACTCAAAACTGAGAGAGGTTACCTATAAAAAGCCCTAGACCAGTGCTTTTCAAACTTTCATGTACGTATGAGTCACTTCTGATTCATTTGGTGTGAATCTCCTGTAACCTCTCTGGTGATGCTGAGATTCCTGGTTCAAGATTCTAGTCTATAAATTCCCTGAAGGCAGCAGGAGATTATTCTGATTAATATATAATATGATGACTGGCAGGATTTAAGTATTTAATATATCTTTTTTGAATGAAAGTAACCTTATAATACTTCCCACCCACTATACCTCTACCCTTACACCTGGTAAGGACTTCAAAAATTGCAGACTCAGAAAGTCATCATCCAGCAGCACTCTAGACTTATCTTTGGTGGTCGAGTCTGACCAACTGATCATCACATTTGATTCCTTTTCTTCTTGAGCATAGAGCATGGCAACATTTCTCAGTTTCCCGTGCAGTTAAGCATGGCTATTTGACTGACTTACAGCCAATGGAATGTGAGCAGAAAGCTTGCATATGCCACTTCCTGCTATCTATTTCCTTTCTGCTGGTAACCATTAGACTTAGGAGATGGTATAGCCTAGGAGAAGGAATGAGCCAGGGCCCCTGAATTATCTCTTCAAGGAGAATTTGTCCTCTGATCAGTCACCCAGTTCAGACTTTATATGAATGAGAAATGTTGATCGTATTTGAGCCATTATGCACATTTTTTGTTATAGCAGCTAGAATTAACTAAATTATAAATCTTTTCGCATTGTATTATATTTATCTGACTCTCTCATTGGAATGTGAACTTTCAAAGGTGTGTAATTGTTTTTTTGGCACCTCTTGAGTATTACAGTGACTGACACAGAGCAGGAGGCCAACTTTGCTCTGTGAATTAATAAATGAAAATGGTGTTACTTAGATGGTCATTTACCTATTTAATTTATAGAGCACTTACCATAAATAAAATTTCATTCTCATGCCCCATAAAAAAGAGAACTAGAGAAAGAAAGCATCAAGCTAATTTAGCTATGCTTAGACTGTAACTATGAAAGACTTTCTTTCTTGGGGGCACAGATGGTCATAAGTAGGGGAAGGAGGAGAGATACTGCTACAGAGCCTTCTTAACCTTCTTTCATGGCATGTGTGACCTTTCCATGACAGATTTGATGTACAGAGTGAAAAGGAGTAAAGAAAAGGATGTTGAAAAGTGAATAGAACCCTCATTGAAAGTGAATGAGCACCGAACACAACTGAATGGAAAATTAGAGCAGAGATAAAGTGGTTACAGGGAAAAATACACATGTACACATATATGGGAAGCATCTATTATATGTAACTACATATGGGTATACAATCTACCTTTTATTTGGGCTTACTCCTTGTGTAGTACTATGCTAGGCCTTACATACATTATCTATAATCTTTATGACAATTCTATAGAGTAAATATTATCTTCATTTTACTAACATGGGAGTTAAATCTCAGAGAAGATTGGTAATTGATGATGATTGGAAATCTGATTCAAATCTATCTGGTTTCAAAGCTCATTATTCCCCACTTGATTAATTTGAACAAAAAATGTACTTTGAGAGGCTTTGAGACAGAATATTTGAAAACAGAATTATCCAGGAAAATTCAGGACTCAAGGTTGTTGTAAGCACTTTGTGAGGCTTTGTAAGCAACCATGTCAGAAAGACACATCATCTCAATTTTCAAGCTCCATAAGAGACAGTCATGCTGAATGTATGAAATCCTCTGGAGGGGAGGAATGAAAGACATGGCCTGGGGGTTGTCATATGTTTGCTGAGACAGTGGCAGAAATGAAATCATTCTTTTTTCAGAAAAAGAAGTGAGGATTGTGATGTTCATTACTACAGTATTACTTGAGCAAGATTTTGGAAAGCAAAATTTCAGGTCTTCTGACCTCTGAACCTCTGTCTTTCCATTAGACTGGACCTTAGTGCAACTGCAGATGTGAGTCAGACATCTTCAAAGGCCCTGTAAAGTGTTAGTTGTTCAGTCGTGCCTGACTTTTTGCAACCCCATGGACTGCAGCCCACCAGTCTCCTCTGTCCATGTGAAAATGCCCTGTACAGAAATGAGCTATTCCTTTATGCCACTGGTTTGATATCCCACATTTCATTGGGTTGATCCTTTACTCTGTAATCTAGATACAGGTCTCTCTCCCAGTTTGTTTCCTAATGTATTCAACTGCATATATTCTTACAAAGAAACTCAATGGTTTCCAAATTTCCAAATCTAGATTTATTTTTTTTTTTTAAAAAAACTATCTACTTGAAAATTCTTCCTTCTTTAAGACTACCATAAATATGCTTTGCTTTTCAATAGCCATCTCAGGTCTCATCCTGGAACCTAATCTAAGTATTATTGAGTTGGCCAAAATGCTTGTCCAGGGTTTTCTGGAACATACTTGAAGCACATTTCCCCTTTTTAAATTTCAGTACCATTTGTAATTCACATAATACAACTTATTATATTTGTATTATTCCCAAACTACTTTGTGTATGTACATCTTATTGACTTAAATGGGTTATAAGAGCTGGGAACTTTTTTGCCTCTATATGTAAACTCTTTGTGGGCAGTGCCTACACCTTTATAAACCCATGTAGCTCCTACAGCACTTACACATATACTAATTGTTTATAAGTATTGGACAAAATGAATTACACTTCTCTTGCAATCCTATGTTACCTGTTACAGTGCCGGGCCCATAGCTAAAGTATCTACATACCTAGAAACTTCCATATATACAGCAGTATAGTCTGACTTATTCACAGCTGTGTCCTTAGCTCTTGGCATAGGGAATGGTGCATACAACATATTCAAATGTTATATGTTGAATAAACATAAGAATGTTATGAATGTCTATTGTATGGTTTTCCTGTATTGCTCTTCCATTATTCTACATATACTAAGGAAATCACAAAGATCAAAGCTTCTCAAATTCTAATGTTCATATAAGTACTCAGGTTGTTGTTGTCCAGTCATTCAGTCATGTTGGATTCTTTGCGACCCCATGGCCTGGAGAACTTATTCAAATGCAGATTCTGTTTCAGTAGACTGGGGTGTGGACTGTTTCATTAAGTGTCAGTGGGGTGTCACTAACTGGATCCCAGATGATACCCAGGTAGTCTACAGATCACATTTTCAGTAGCAAAGATATAGACAAGCTGGTAAAATAAAAAAAAACCAAGGCATCCACATTTGAATTGAAACTTACTGCTGAACATCACCATGTCTTTCACAAAGGAGAGAGGTCCTGGGGCACTAAATGTGTATATACCAACATGAATGAAACTATGAGCCAAACAATGAAACTATGAGCCATGCCATGTGGGGCCACCCAAGATGGATGGGTCATAGTGGAGAGTTCTGACAGAATGTGGTCCACTGGAGAAGGGAATGGCAAACCACTTCAATATTCTTGCCTTGAGAACCCCAAGAACAGTATGAGAAGGCAATAAGATAGGACACTGAGAGATGAACTCCCCAGGTGGGTATGTGCCCAGTATGTTCTGGAGATCAGTGGAGAAATAACTCCAGAAAGAACAAAGAGATGGAGCCAAACCAAAGACAACACCTAGTGGTGGATGTGACTGGCGATGGAAGCAAGGTCCGATGCTGTAAAGAGCAATATTGCAGAGGAACCTGGAATGTTAAGTCCATGAATCAAGGCAAATTGGAAGTGGTCAAATAGGAGACAGCAAGAGTGAATGTTGACATTTTAGGAATCAGCGAATTAAAATGGACTGGAATGGGTGAAGTTATCTCAGATGACCAATATATGTACAACTGTGGGCAAAAATCCCTTAGAAGAAATGGAGTAGCCATCATAGTCAACAAGAGTCTGAAATGCAGTACTTGGATGCAGTTTCAAAAATGACAGAATGATCTTTGTTCCTTTCCAAGGCAAACTATTGAATATCACAGTAATCCAAGTCTATGCCCCAACCAGTAACACTGAAGAAGCTGAAGTTGAACAGTTCTATGACGACCTACAATAACTAACACCCAAAAAAGAAGATGTCCTTTTCCTTATAGGGCCTGGAATGCAAAAACAGGAAATCAAGAAACAACTGGAGCAACAGGAAAATTTGGCCTTGGAGTAGAGAATGAAGCAGGGCAAAGGCTAATAGAGTTTTACCAAGAGAATGCATTGGTCATAGCAAACACCTTCTCCCAACAACACAAGAGAAGACTCTACACATGGACAACACCATGTCAATGCTGAAATCAAATTGATTATATTCTTTGCAGCCAAAGATGGAGAAGCTCTATACAGTCAGCAAAAACAAGACTGGGAGCTGACTGTGGCTCAGATCATGAATGCCTTATTGCCAAATTCAGGCTTAAATTGAAGAAACTAGGGAAAACCACCAGACCATTCAAGTATGACCTAAATCAAATCCCTAATAATCACACAGAAGAAGTGAGAAATAGATTTAAGGGATTAGATTTGATAGACAGAATGCCTGATGAACTATGGACGGAGGTTCGTGACATTGTACAGGTGACAGGGATCAAGACAATCCCCAAGAAAAAATAAGGGCAGAAAAGCAAAATGGCTGTCTGAGGAGCCATTAGCTGTGAAAAGAAGAGAAGTGAAAAGCAAAGGAGAAAAGAAAAGATATACCCATTTGAATGCAGAGTTCAAAAGAATAGCAAGGAGAGATAAAGCTTTCCTCAAAGGTCAGTGCAAAGAAATAGAGGAACACAATAGAATGGGAAACACTAGAGATCTCTTCAAGAAAATTAGAGATACCAAGGGAATATTTCATGCAAAGATGAAAATAAAGGACAGAAATTGGATGGCCCTAACAGAGTCAGAAGATATTAAGAAGAGGTGGCAATAATACACAGAAGAACTGTACAAAAAAGATCTTCATGTCCCAGATAATCACGATGGTGTGATCACTCACCTAAAGCCAGACATCCTGGAATGTGAAGTCAAGTGGGCCTTAGGAAGCATCACTACGAACAAAGCTAGTGGAGGTGATGGAATTCCAGTTGAGCTATTTCCAATCCTAAAAGAGGATGCTGTGAAAGTGCTGCACTCACTATGTCAGCAAATTTGGAAAACTCAGCAGTGGCCACAGGACTGGAAAAAGTCAGTTTTCATTCCAATCCCTAAGAAAGACAATGTCGAAGAATGCTCACACTAACGCACAATTGCACTCATCTCATACGCTAGTAAAATAATGCTCAAAATTCTCCAAGCCAGGCTTCTGCTTCAACAATACATGAACCTTGAACTTCCAGATGTTCAAGCTGGATTTAGGAAAGGCAGAGGAACCAGAGATCAAATTGCCAACATCCACTGGGTCATAGAAAAAGCAAGAGAGTTCCAGAAAAAACATCTATCTCTGCTTTATTGGCTATGTCAAAACCTATGATTGTGTGGACCACAATAAACTGTGGAAAATTCTTCAAGAGATGGGAAACTAGACCACCTGACCTGGCTGTTGAGAAACCTGTATGCAGATGAGGAAGCAACAGTTAGAACTAGACATAGAACAACAGACTGGTTCCAAAGAGGAAAAGGAGTATGTCAAGGCTGTATATTGTCATTGTGCTTATTTAACTTATATGCAGAGTACATCATGAGAAACGCTGGGTTGGATGAAGCACAAGCTGGAATCAAGATTTCTGGGAGAAATATCAATAACCTCAGATATGCAGATGATACTACCCTTGTGGCAAAAGCTGAAGAACTAAAGAACCTCTTGGTGTAAGTGAAAGAGGAGAGTGAAAAAGTTGGCTTAAAGCTCAACATTCAGAAAACTAAGATCATGGCATCTGGTCCCATCACTTCATGGCTAATAAATTGGGAAACAGTGGAAACAGTGGCTGACTTTATTTGAGGGGCTCCAAAATCACTGCAGATGGTGACTGCAGCCATGCAATTAAAAGACACTTACTCCTTGGAAGGAAAGGTATGACCAACCTAGACAGCATATTAAAAAACAGAGACGTTACTTTGCCAACAAAGGTCCATCTAGTCAAGGCTATGGTTTTTCCAGTGGTCATGTATGGATGTGACAGTTGGACTATAAAGAAAGCTGAGGGCCAAAGAATTTATGCTTTTGAACTATAGTCTTGGAGAAGACTCTTGAGAGTCCCTTTGACTGCAAGGAGATCCAACCAGTCCATCCTAAAGGAAATCAGTCCTGAATATTCACTGGAAGGACTGATGTAGAAGCTGAAACTCCCAATACTTTGGCCACCTGATGCAAAGAACTAACTCATTTGAAAACACCCTGATGCTGGGAAAGGTTGAAGGTAGGAGAAGAAGGGGACGACAGAGGATGAGATGGTTGGCTGGCATCATTGACTCAATGGATGTGAGCTTGAGTAAACTCCAGGAGCTGGTGATAGACAGGGAGGCCTGGCATGCTGCAATCCATGGGGTCACAAAGAGTCAGAAACAACTGAGTTACTCAACTGAACTGAACATGAATACTCAGCTAAAACAATACCACCAATCTCATCATCAGATTTACTAAATAAGTATTGATTAAAACCAAATTCTTCTTCAGTATTCAGTCTGATGAGAGAGACTCTGCCATTTAAAGATTAATGGTATTGCCACAGAGTTTTGTTTTTTTTGTTTTTTGTTTTTTTTTTTTTTTTTTAATGATGAAGAGGCAATAATGTTAATGTCAGGAGGAATTTTTCAGGAAGATTTCCAATGGGAATGAATGAAGATTTCTTGTTATTGGAAAAGCACTTAAAACAAAAACTGTTAAATTTGTCTTAATGATTATAGCAAAGAATGTAAAATTAACTGAATTGAGGTAGTCTTAGATCAAGAAGTTGAATGTAAAAGTCAGCCATAATTATGCTATAGGGTAGACAGTATTTTTAAATATATATTTTTCCATATTTTATTTCATGTGCAAGGTTCTATAATCCACCATAACTAGCATTTAGAGAAGTATATTTATAAACTGTCATTGGACCACCTCTTATATCTTCTTATAAAATAATCTTTGGCAATCAGGATCACTGCCCATACCTTAAATATTTTAAAATGCTAGTTGGCAATCACTGCAGATGGTGACCGCAGCCATGCAATTAAAAGACACTTACTCCTTGAAAGAAAAGTTATGACCAACCTAGGCAGCATATTCAAAGCAGAGACATTACTTTGCCGACTAAGGTCCGTCTAGTCAAGGCTATGGTTTTTCCTGTGGTCATGTATGGATGTGAGAGTTGAACTATGAAGAAGGCTGAGCACCGAAGAACTGATGCTTCTGAACTGTCATGTTGGAGAAGACTCTTGAGACTACCTTGGACTGCAAGGAGATCCAACCAGTCCATTCTGAAGGAGATCAGCCCTGGGATTTCTTTGGAAGGAATGATGCTAAAGCTGAAACTCCAGTACTTTGGCCACCTCATGAGAAGAGTTGACTCACTGGAAAAGACTCTAATGCTGGGAGGAATTGTGGGCAGAAGGAGAAGGGGACGACAGAGGATGAGATGGCTGGACGGCATCACGGACTCGATGGATGTGAGTCTGAGTGAACTCCGGGAGATGGTGATGAACAGGGAGGACTGGTGTGCTGCGATTCATGGGGTCGCAAAGAGTCGGACGCAACTGAGCGACTGAACTGATGCTATGCAAACCATAGGTAAGGCTACCCTGTGTCTGAAGTTGGCGTGATGACCAGAGGAGCTGCCCCGCATCCGAGTCCAGTGGCGGCTAGGAGGAGACACCCTGCATCTGAGGTCAGGGTGGCGGCCGGATGGAGCTAACCTGCGTCCGAGGCCAGGGTGGCTAGGAGGAGACACCCCATGTCTGAGGTCAGGGCGGCCGGGAGGAGACACCTCCGCTCGAGGCCAGGGGCAGTGACCCTGAGAAACCACTCCAGCCCGAGTCCAGGGCGGGGCAGGTGGGAGGAGCCACCCACGCCCAAGGCCAAGGCTGCGGCCAGGAGGAGCAACTCAAGGAGCAGTGGCAGCAGGAGGGCTCAGCCCTCTAGGAGGGCCTAGAGGAGCTATCCCACATTGAAGGTCAGGAAGGGCGGTGGTAAGGAGATACCCCTCATCCAAGGTAAGGAGCAGCAGCTGTGCTTTGCTGGAGTAGACATGAAGAGATACCCCACGCCCAAGGTAAGAGAAACCCAAGTAAGATGGTAGGTGTTGCAAGAGGGCATCAGAGGGCAGACACATTGAAACCATACTCACAGAAAACTAGTCAATCTAATCACACTAGGACCACAGCCTTGTCTAACTCAGTGAAACCAAGACATACCTGTGGGGCAACCCAAGACTGGTGGGTCATGGTGGAGAGGGCTGACAGAATGTGGTCCACTGGAGAAGGAAATGGCAAGCCACTTCAGTATTCTTGCCTTGAGAACCCCTTAACAGTATGAAAAGGCAAAATGATAGGATACCAAACTCCCCAGGTCATTAGGTGACCAATATGCTACTAGAGATCAGTGGAGAAATAACTCCAAAAAGAATGAAGGGATGGAGCCAAAGCAAAAACAATACCCAGCTGTGCATGTGACTGGTGATAGAAGCAAGATCCAACGTTGTAAAGAGCAATATTGCATAGGAACCTGGAATGTCAGGTCCATGAATCAAGGCAAATTGGAAGTGGTCAAACAAGAGATGGCAA
>SJYW01022011.1:2660888-2678376 GCA_006410735.1 Raphicerus campestris | reverse complement strand
ACTATGCCAAAGCCTTTGACTGTGTGGATCACAATAAACTGTGGAAAATTCTGAAAGAGATGGGAATACCACACCACCTGAACTGCCTCTTGAGAAATCGGTATGCAGGTCAGGAAGCAAGAGTTAGAACTGGACATGGAACAACAGACTGGTTCCTAATAGGAAAAGGAGTATGTCAAGGCTGTATATTGTCACCCTGCTTATTTAACTTCTCTGCAGAGTACATCATGAGAAACACTGGAATGGAAGAAACACAAACTGGAATCAAGATTGCTGGGAGAAATATCAATCACCTCCGATATGCAGATGACACCACGCTTATGGCAGAAATGAAGAGGATCTAAAAAGCCTCTTGATGAAAGTAAAAGAGGAGAGTGAAAAAGTTGGCTTAAAGCTCAACATTCAGAAAACAAAGATCATTCCATCCGGTCCCATCACTTTATGGGAAATAGATGGGGAAACAGTGGAAACAGGGTCAGACTTTATTTCTGGGGGCTCCAAAATCACTGCAGATGATGACTGCAGTCATGAGATTAAAATACGCTTATTCCTTGGAAGAAAAGTTATGACCAACCTAGATAGTATATTCAAAAGCCAGAGACATTACTTTGCCGACTAAGGTCTGTCTAGTCAAGGCTATGGTTTTTCCTGTGGTCATGTATGGATGTGAGAGTTGAACTGTGAAGAAGGCTGAGTGCCAAAGAATTGATGCCTTTGAACTGTGGTGTTTGAGAAGACTCTTAAGAGTCCATTGGACTGCAAGGAGATCCAACTAGTCCATTTTGAAGGAGATCAGCCTTGATATTTCTTTGGAAGGAATGATGCTAAAGCTGAAACTCCAGTACTTCGGCGAAGAGTTGACTCATTGGAAAAGACTCTGATGCTGGGAGGGATTGGGGGCAGGAGGAGAAGGGGATGACAGAGGATGAGATGGCTGGATGACATCACGTACTCGGTGGACGTGAGTCTGAGTGAACTCCGAGTAATGGTGATGAACAGGGAGGCCTGGCGGGCTGCGATTCATGGGGTCGCAAAGAGTTGGACACGAATGAGCAACTGACTGAACTCACCTGATTAATAAGCAGTGTTGTGTCATAGGCAAAAGTCTAAAAGCTTAATTCAGTCATGGAAGGAACTGATTTTTCATTTGTTATGGCAATAGTTGCCATACTAATCATCGTTATTGCTGCTGTTCTGTAGAGGTAGAAACATGTTCATTTTAGAAGCTCTGAGTACATTTTCAGAATGCATAATCAAATATACTCTTGCCATTTGCACACATCATAAAGCATTTTGTATCTACTCAAGTTATATTCTGATGCTGAGCCTCATGCATGCTACTTTACACTGTGTCCAAGATGTAAATATGCCATGACCATGCCTGAAAGAGCTTAGTGGATAGTTGAGTAGAATACATTTTAAGAGATGATACAAATTAGATAGCAGCTTTCATTCTCTTCTACCCACTAAAGCTCTAAACAAGTTCTTCGGACGTTTTTATTTCTTGGAATGCTGTCATTATCCTCCACGTTATTCCTGTCATAATTCTTGATAATTTTAATATCCACTTAGACAATCCAAATTCCCTCATTTTGGTTTCTTGATTGACCGCCCTTTCATTTCACTCTCAGGCCCTTGCCATTACCACTTTTCATTCTTGCAGCTCATTGCCTCTAGAACCTGTATAAGTACCATGTGCTAACTGAAGCTCCAAATGCCTCTGGAATCTGACTACAGCAAGTCTTGGCCATCACTAGGTCAGGTCACATTTTACTGTCTCTCACCCCTCTCGGGTCCACACTTCCCTCCTTACACAGATTAATTCTACAGTTCATCATTAGAATGCATACACTTGCTTGTATTCTCAACCCATTTGCCCCTCTTTTTTTGTCATGACAGCAACTTAACAAAACTGCATTGCCAGTTTATTAATTCTCCATTGTCTCCTTATCTGCACTCCTGCAACTGAATGTGACTAAAGAAAAACAAAATGCTTGATCATGTGCTCAAGCAAGTTTGTAAAACTACCCCTATTTCCCTGCTCTGTACACTATCTTACTTCCCAAGACGGCTATTTCATACCTTTTCCCCAAATCTCTACCACCTTTTCCCCCAACTTTGGTCACATCTCATGACCTTGCTTCCTAGGTCACTGAAAAAACAGAAGTAACCAGAACTTCTACAAGATTCTACCACCATGTTGAACCAACTACTAAAACCTGAACCCACGCACTCTGCATTTTGTTTGTTTTTGTTCTTGTTACTCAGTTCTTGTTACTCTGTGTTCCTACGGTTAACCTTCCATTTGGTACATTAGCTACGGTACTTTTTTTTTTTTCTTCTCTACTGGAGGATACAGTTTCTCCTTGCTATTAGATTACTCCTAGCAGCTTATAAAAATGATGCTATTTCTCCCACCCCAACAACAACAACAACAACAACAACAAAATATGTCCCTTGGCCTCACTTCTCTTTCTGCCTATCTACTCTTCAAATTCATCCTAGGTAGGTTTTTCTCCACATTTGCACAGAAGCTGCTTTTATCAAGGTTGTCAGTGACTTTCATGTTATTGACCTCCTTGAAATACTTTTTTGAATTTGGTTCTCAGAGCACCACATTTTCTTGGTTTTCTTCCAGTCTTACTAGTCACACATCCCCTACCTCCTTTGATGGTTTTATCTCACATCACCAAACTCTTAAATTTTGAGAGCCTCTAGGTTCAGGTCTGGACCTCTTCACTTTTCCATCTATCCTCACTTCTCTGTTGGCAATTTCATTGAATCTGCTGGCTTAAAATGCCATTTATATACTGATCATTCCTGACGTTCTGTCTCTAGCTTGGAGCTTTCCTCAGAATGCCAAGCTTGTATATCTACTTGCCTACTCAACCTCTCCATGTGGATATCTAGTAGGCATTTCAAAATGATCATTTCCAAAACTCAGATTCTAGTTATTTCCCCCATACTTAAGTGCCTATAGAATTCTCCATCTGAATAAATAACACCATTCTTCTATCTGCTCAGACTCAAACCCTTGGAGTTATCATGACTTCTTTTCACACCACAACAAATTCATCAGTAAATCTTGGCTCTGACTTTGAAGTATTTCAGAATCTGACCATTTCTCATTACTTCCCACTCTGGTCTTCAACCCACAGATTTCACTTGAATTATTACAATAGTCTCTTAGCTCTGACCTCCCCTCTTCAACACTTCACCAGCTATGGTCTATTCTCAGTACAACAACCAAGTAATCACTTATGAAAATAGAAGTGAGATCATGTCACTTTACTCTGAATTTTCCAAGTGCTTCTTGAAAGTGAAAGTGTTAGTCACTCAGTCATGTCTGACTGTAACCCCATGGCCTATAGCCTGCCAGGTTCCTCTGTATTGGAATTCTCTAGTTAAAAATACTGGAGTGGGTAGACATTCCCTTCTCCAAGAGATCTTCCTGACCCAGGGATCAAACCCCAGGTCTCTTGCATTGGGGGCAGATTCTTTACTGTCTGAGCCACCAGGAAAGCCTGCTTCTTATACTGTTTCTTAAAGAGAAAGTCTTTAGAATGGTTATAAAGTGCTTTGGTTCCTCTTANGAGATCTTCCTGACCCAGGGATCAAACCCCAGGTCTCTTGCAGTGGGGGCAGATTCTTTACTGTCTGAGCCACCAGGAAAGCCTGCTTCTTATACCGTTTCTTAAAGAGAAAGTCTTTAGAATGGTTATAAAGTCCTTTGGTTCCTCTTACTCTCTTCTCATTGTTTCACAGGATTAATTCTTGAATATCCCAGTCACATTCCACACTAGGGCACTTGTGCTGTTGTTTCCTTTGCCTGGAATAGTCTTCCCTCTAGATATCATCAGGGTTTCCTTACCTCCTTTTGCTTTTTCTCCCATGCCACCTTCTTAGGTCTTCCCTGACCCCTCTCAGATTGCAACTTTTGATTTCCCCATTTCCCTCTCCTGCTTTATTTCATGTTTTCTCCTGGTACTTATCATTATCCCATGCTATTTATTATTTGCTTTATTGTTTCTCCACTGGAAACCAAGTTCCATGAGTGCTTTCATTTGGTTTCTTGTTCACTATTGCAAAATCTCATGGCCCAGAGCTAACTTTCTAGGTCTCTTGTTAGTGACTAACTGAACGGATGAATGAATGAAGTACAATTCTGGTGTTTCTCTTTGTGAGTAGCATACAGTTAAGGAAAATCACAACCTAGATTTTTTTCCAAAAAAATTCTGAGATTATCAATCTAGCACAACACTAAAAACTCCTAATTAAGTGGAGGAATAACTATTGTTATCCAGATGTTTTCATTGCTTAAAATATGTCCAAGTAATCAACCATTTCTAATATCTTCTTTTAATAACCAGAATGGTTTTAGGATAATTGGATTCCAAACAATCAAGTCTGTGTCACTATTTCACTTGGTAATGCTGATAAAACTTTAGAACAAATCTTTCATTTAAAAATAGAAAAAAATGGAAACATGATGCAATAAGAAAATTCACGTTCCATCAACTGAACAGTAGTCAATCAATTATATGTCAGGCTATATACACAGCAGTCATTAAAAACACAAATAATTTCAGTCCTTCAGGACAAGAAATACCTGTATGTTCAACTTCTTTCTGAATCTGATTTTATTCTGCATAAACTTTAGAATCAAATGCAGTTGATTCTTTAACAACAAGGGTTTGAAACACATAAGTCCTTGTACATGTGGATTTGTTTTTCAATAACAAACAATATAGTATTATACAGTCTAAGGTTGTTTGAATCCAGGGGCATGGAATCATGGATATAGAGGAAAGTGGATATGAAGAGCTGACTATAAATTACATAAAGATTTTTTACTGCATAAAGGGTTGGTGCCCCTAACCCTCTGGTTATTCAAGGGCCAACTGTATTCACATTGCATTTTATATAAAAATAATAGGCAGAAAATTTAAGAGTGTACCTAACATGCTGCCAGGAATTTCATGGGTTATTTCTCCTCCTTTCTTGGGTATTTTCATTTGTTGCAATGATGTTAATGCTATTTGTGGTTAAAAATTGTGTTTCCCTTTAAAGGAACCTCAGGCAAAAACTACCAGGTGGGAAAGACTTTGGGTTGTGGTTTTTCAAGTGAGAGCCATCTTCTTGTCTTCACACCTGTAATTTCACTTTCCTCTTTGTAACAATGGTTAAAAAATGAGTCAAATTTGGGATCTCCCTGGTCCAGTGGTTAGGACTTGGCACTTTCACTGCTGGGGCCTGGGTGGATCCCTGGTTAGGAATTAATATTCTGTAAGCCATGCAGCCAAAAGAAAAACAAAAACAAAGTCATATTATACTAAATCTTTCCTTAAAATAATTCAATATCTTCCAGCTCTACCAAGGATAAAATCCAAATTCTTTCTCAGGACTTCAGGATCTTGCATATTCTAGTTATTGTTTCTCTTCAAACAAATTCACATTGCTCTCTCCAGTGTTCATTTTCACCCAGTCAGGGAGACCAGCAAGGTTCTCCCACCCTGCATGTGTGGAAAGTTGCTTCAGTTGTGACTGACACTTTGTGACCCTATAGACTGTAGCCTAACAGTCTCCTCTGGATGCTGGAGGAGGATACTGGATTCTGGATATGGTCCTGGATTCTCCAGGCAAGAATACTGGAGGGGGTTGCCATGCCCTCCTCCAGAGGATCTTCCTGACCCGGGGATCGAACCAGGGTCTTCTCCATTGGCAGGCAGGTTCTTTACCACTAGTTCCACCTAGCTCATGCTAATTCCTTTGCCTGGAGTGGTGTTGCTCTGAAGACTCTCACAAAGCTTCTTTAGCATCATTCTGTTTCTGCTCAAATTTCACTTCCTCAGAGTCCACTCTGACTATCCCATCTCATAGTAGGTTTCCTATATTCTTATTCTCTTCTTGTTTGTTTCTTTCATGGAAACTGTCACAAGTGTATGGTTCTTTTTATTCATTTGCTTCTTTACTTACTTTTTGTCTGCCTTCTCCACCAGATTGTAATCTCCATGAGGGTAGACACCAGGTGCTTCTTATCCATTCTTAAATTCTCAGCTCCTAGTGTAATGGTTGGTTGAAAAATAGTAAATGCTCAATAGATATTTATCAAATGAAGAAATGAATGAATGAATTACTGAGGAAGATGTAGATCAATTCATGTATAGTTGAAGGTACACAGTGAGATCACCAACAAAAAAAAAAAAAAAGAACCATGTAGCTCAAGGAGAGGACAGTGGATAAAACCTTGTAGAAGTAGACCTCTGGTCTTTATGGAGCACAGAAGAGAAAGGGCCTGCTGAAGAGGTAGAGGAAGTGATCAATAGCTTAAAAAAGTGAGACAAGTGCGAGGGGAGAAGGGAAAAGTAAA
This sequence comes from Raphicerus campestris, assembly GCA_006410735.1. Lineage (NCBI taxonomy): Eukaryota > Metazoa > Chordata > Mammalia > Artiodactyla > Bovidae > Raphicerus > Raphicerus campestris. The sequence goes on along the minus strand of SJYW01022011.1, from coordinate 2,672,006 downwards.
AAATGCCATGTGCTCTGTTGGATCCTTAGCACCCACAATGCCCAGTCATTCAAAAAACAGATGGAGAAGAATAGGTTCAACAATATAATGTTTGAAGGAATCAAAAAAGACAAGTTTTTAGTAATCAAAAGGCTCCTGATCACCTTCACAGAAACACTCACTTTTTAGCATATTATCTACAATATGCTTAATATGTCATTCTTGGCTGCCTGCTCTGCTAGAATGTACACCCCATGAGGTCAGGAAAGCCTTCTTTATTCATTGATTTATCCCAAGATCCTAGAAAAATTCCTGTGCATGGTCAAGGAAGTAAGTATTGAACACTTTTAAAGCCTGGTTTATATACAAAAAGAATTGTTTTTCATGATGTTTAATTCTTTACTGAGCCCAAACATTAAGAGCATTAGTATATTAGCAAATCAACCATCATTCTCCCAGTGAATGACTTGGACAGCAAGGGGTCCTAAGACTTGTGCTCAATTCTCATCACAGATTGACTGTGTGATCTGGAGACAGGTTTAAATGTCAGCAGCCATTATTTATAGTTCAGTCTACTCAGTGGAAGTCAGCTCTTCAAATCTTTATGCAGCAACAACAGCAAAGACCAGAGGGCCTGATTTTGTCTTTATCATCAAGGCGTGTACTCTTTCCAACTCACAGAAGCTATTGTAGAGAACATGTCACTCCTCAAGAGATTCATTTAAGACCCAGAAACCTGAAATTTTCTGAAGATCAAGCATTCACCATTGAAGAGAAATTTACAAACACTTTCTAATCAGTGAAACTAGTCTCAGAACTGGCAAATTATGGCAAAATAAAATTTACTCATTTTTATAAAATAGACTATGCCCCCAAGGACTTAACTTTTCTTCATTCATTTTCCCCAAGCTTTCCTAAGAAGCAGATCAATTTTCTTTATTTTCTTAATTTAGTAGAGAAATATGAAATTGATTTTTTCATGTTTGTGGTGGGTGACCCTTTTGTAGCTCTTCCTCTTAATATATTTCTACTTGGTCTTTTTATTACATCTATTATTGAAAAGAGTTTTAAACAATCTCATGTTTATACATAGATACTTCTTGATAATGTGAAAATTGCTCTATGCCAACTAGACTATAGTGTTTTAGGACTTTAAGATGGGGAGGGTGGAGACAAGTGGATGTGAGGAAATGTCGAGTTGAATGATTGGGAAAGGAGAATATATGAGAAATTTGGGGAATGTTTTGGAGTAAGAAAAAACTGCCTGTGTGGGTGTATGTACATAGAGATTAAAAATCTTAAGATTAAAAATGTATACATCTGAATTTTTTTATAACAGGTGTGTGTCAAATATTTAGATGTCAAAAACCAAACAAACAAAAAAAACTCTCACTGCAACTGGTATAAGAGCCAAAAGGATTCAATATCAGAACATCAATTCATCAAGAATGTCGAAAAGAGAAGGCATATGTTCTGAGTGCTCTCCATTGACTGGTCAGCTGCTGTTTCCATGGCAATCCATGTACAGTTCAGACATCTTTTCTCTCCTATCCTACACTATCTCCATTACATAGCAAAAAATAATAGTAAGATAAATAAATAGGCATACTTGGTAAATGTAACTGATAATGCAGTCATTAAGTTGTGGATGATTATTCTAATTGCAGAATAGCTACAGTCTATATTATAGCCTCAAACACTGGCAAATCAGCAAAGAAGCTTTATATTTTTGTCTTATAGTTGGGAAAAATGCTGTTTAACTAGATAATTTCTTGAACATACCACAAAAGTTGAGGAAAATAATGGCATGTGCTTTAAGTTGCAAAATGAGTGGATCTACTCGGGTTTAGTTAAATGTCTTTTTTACATATATATTTTAATTTTGAATGTAAATGAATACATTTATCTTAGGTATGTCTGGCATCTGAATAGTGCTTTTAGGCTAGAACCAGTACTCTGTACTGTAAGTGTGAAAAAGAATAATCACTACTTCTTAGAAGCTGGAAACAGAAAGATATTTTTCTTCCAGAAAGTTTGTTGCCACTATTCCCTTCTCTGAATGCACTCAAAATTTCTGAGTCTTCATTGTAGTGGAATTGGCTGCTGTACTGGAATTAACTCTCTGCTTTCCATCACTATGCTTTTGATAGCAGTACCTGGTTTGTCTAGAGAAGTGATTTCCACCCCGACTTTGTCTGGCTAGTAGTGACTGGGTTAAGGACAAGAATGGGGCCAAGGTCAAGCCAGGACTTCAGATCCAGAGCCAATTCTGGAATTTTTGTCTGAGCAACTAGAAAAGAGGAAAGATTCATCCTATGACTTGGGTTTGAGAAGATGTGAATCTGTCTGGAGCAGTTAGAAAGAAAGAGTGAACCTGCCTGGAGGTGCAGCCATACAGAGGAGAGCAGAGGCACGAGATAGGAAAGAAGTAAAATAGGAATCATAATGGTACTTCCCTACTGAATGCTCTGAGAGGTAAGTGAATGAGTAATATTAAGTATTTACACAGTGCCTGATACACAGGATGTGCTCAGTAAATGTTAGAGAGTATTAGTAGTAACATTGTTGAAACCCTCTTTTAAAGTTAGTTTTAACTGATTTTCTGTCGCTTGGAAAATCTTTCTCTCTCTCTCCCATATATATATGAAGAGTATATAAATATATAAATATAAATAATATATAGGGCTTCCCAGGTGGCTCAGACTGTAAAGAATCTGCCTGCAGTACAGGAGACCCAGGTTCTCAATCCTTGGGTTGGGAAGAGCCCCTGGAGAAGGGAATGATAACCCACTCCAGTATTCTTGCCCAGAGAATTTATGGGCAGAGGAGCCTAGTGGGCTACAGTCCATGGAGTCGCAAAGAGTCGGACATGACTGAGTGATTCACACACACACACACACACACATATATATACAGAAAATAAATGCCTATATATGCATATAAAATCTCAAAAGAAATATATATTTATCTAGTTATTATACTCTTTACCCAGTTACTTTACTGATAGGCATGTATCTGAAATGTGGATATGGTTTATGCACAAATTCAATCATTGTAGTGCTATTTATAATAAAAAAATTTCAAATATCTTAGTTGTTTAAAAATCCCCCCAAAATTAAATACCTTAGTGAGTTAGTTACTCAGTCGTGTCCAACTCTTTGCAACCCCATGGACTATAGTCCACCAGACTCCTTTGCCCATGGAGTTCTTTAGGCAAGAATACTGGAGTGGGTTGTCATTTCCTTCTCCAGGGAAATACCTTAAGGTCTGTCCATCTAACCATGCTGGTCATTAAAATGACACTTATGAAGCATTTTTAATGTATTGGAGTGTATTGGTTTATGTTAAATGAGAAAAAAAGACAAAGTATTTGTAGTATATGTACATACAAAATGACCTAAAGTACATCGATTTGTTGTTATGTGTGTGCTCCGTCATGTCCAGCTCTTTGCAATTGCATGAACTATAGCCCGCCAGGCTCCTCTGTCCATGGGATTTTCTAGGCAAGAATAGTGGAGTGCGTTTCCCTCCTCCAGGGGATCCTCCCAACCCAGGGAGTGAACCTGCATCTCTACATCTCCTGCATTGTTAGGTGAATTCTTAACCAGTGCACCACCCCATTCAGTCATTATATAAAAAGAAGACAGAAAGGAAAGATATAAAGATATTTGCAGCTGTTTTCTCTGAGTCTTGGTACTATGAGTGACTTGAACTTTTTTTCTTTCATTTTTCTATGTTTTGTAAATTCTATTTAGGAAGCATGTAGTATTTTAAATACCATTTTCATTATATATATGTTTGTATAATTTTATGTATTCTAAAAAATTGATTTGCTCTTATTTTAGACAATATACTTAGAAAACTGAATTTGGAAACAAATGCAGAAATGTAATGATCTTAGAAGTGGTCTCTGATTCCACCATTCTTATAGATTTTATAGGAAGCTGAGGCTGAGAAGCTGTAACTTACTCATCTCACAGTATTTAGTAGATATTTTAAGACTCAGAAGACATAGATGTGAATCATATTTCAGTTTTTTCTTTTTTTTCTATATGCAGCAGAGAGTGGACGCAGAGATCTAAATTTGCATCTGGTTTCCATAGTAACTGCTTTCCGGCTTTTAACATTAGGTACCACCTGTTGTTCTGTGGCCAAACCATCAAATAACATCACAGATTAGAGAGAGGAAAAAAGGTGCACATATCTGTCTACAAAAAGCACTTCTCTAAAGTACTGTTTCTCATTGAAATTTAGTCTCACATTATCATATACCTAAGATAACCTCTTTACTGTCTTGGCACATACAGCAGCTCTATTTCCTGAATTTTAAAACTTTAAATCCATAGTTTCATACACTGCAATGGCAATACAGATCTCCCACACAGGCATAATTGAGCATCACATGGAGAACAGTAGAACCATGCCATGTATTGCATGTGATATTTCAAGATTCTAAAGATTACAACATGGTTAAGACTCTCACACAAGCTCTCTGGTTTTCTACATTTGCACAAAAACACACACACAGAGTCACACTTCTAAATATATCAAGTTATTTTAGAAATTGTGCAAACCCTTTTTTCTCTGATTCATTTTTAGGCTTCCTTACTTGCAAGCAAACCAGCTGTTGGGGAAGACATAGGGGTTTTCCTTAATTAAAATGATTTCTCCTCACTCTGATTTAAAGACGCTAAATTACGATAGCAAGAGTCTTCCCCCTTGGCGAGATTCCTTTGCGAAGAGTAACAGAATTTTCAGAAACTAGCTTAGTTAGGCTTTTTCATACCTTGGATATATGTGATTAAACCCTTAAGGTAATTAAAATAAGATTCAAATGCATTTTGAAAAATGAATATGATCAGCTGCTTAAAATGGTTGATGGGACATATGATGAGAGAGTGCAGCTCATGATCTAAAACACTTGAAAGAGGCGCATTCTGGTCAAATGAGCAAACATATTGTTTGCTTATCTGTCTGTTTGCTACTTGTCTTCCAGTATTTCCTCTCAGGGAATAAACCTAGCCTTCTGTGAACCCAGAAGTATCTAAGTAAGTGATTCTGAGCAGCAGATCAGATTTTGTCCATCAGTCTCAACTTCTGGGGTCCAAGTTGCTTTAGTGAAAGCGTGATTTCCTCCTCTCTACATCTTTCTCTTCCCTTTTCTCTCTTCTTCATTGTGAGGCAATTTTAGCTTTAAAGGCTAACCTGCTTATTTAGAATCCCAGCTCCACATACATTAGGCAGGGGCCCTGTCTGAGCATCAGGCCTCTGCAGAGAGAGGTAATAACACCCATCTCACATAGTTAAATGAAGATGAAATGTAGTAAAGCAGACATTACTAAACATGCTACTCAGGACATGCTCCATGATCCTTCTCCACTTCCAAGGGCTTCCAGGATCCTTTCTTGGTAGATAGAGTACTACCAAGTACTCAGAAGCCCAGTGCTCCTCCCTCCTAGTTGCTACTGGCCTCATCCTTGGCTCCAGGTTCTCACTAATCCCAGCAGTAGCTGCAGCAGCAGGAGTAACAAGATTTTAGGGAAATGAAAAGCATCACCTCCTTAAACAGCTATGATCTACTGCTCCAAAACCATGAGAAAACGGAAGATGACTTTCAAATCCCTGAAAAGGTGAAATCAAAACATGAATAAAGGAAATGGAATTTGCAAAGGGCTTAGCAGAGTGGCTAGCACACAGTATATGCTTAGTAAATGTTATCCATTCCCATAAATTATTTTTGAAATGAATGACTAAACAGGTCAGCAAGGGATCCACTAGGTGTTTCGTTGAATAGTATTAAAAGAAGTGATAATGATGGTGACCACGAACATGAAGCCATTTCTGGATAAATAAAAGTTTGCCAAGATGAAATTTCAGATGAAAATTGAAGGGGAGGATATCATGCTTCTCTCAAGACAAAGTAGTAGGTTAAGTTGAGGTATAGATTGCAGTAAAGACATTAATACCACTCTCAGCTGAAGTCAGCACAGAATGACTCCTCAAATCTTTCACCTTGGATTTCAGAAATATTATTCTGGGACATAATCTTCTCTAATGTGAACAGGAGTGAGAGACAAAGTTGTTCTGAACTTTTCATGATAGCCCCAAACTCTGTCAATTTTACCATCAAAATAGAAAAAGAAATAGATCAAAAAGAAAATCTTATATTGCTGGTCTGAAAGCTACAAGATGAAAGTTGCTCATTCCACCCCCAAATCCTCCCACTTTAGTCTAAAGGAATATTGGTAATGAGCAAAATGTCTTGCTCAGAATAATAACATTTTAGAGGTCAGGCACATCATAAAGAGTATCCAGATCGGAGATTTAACCTGGAGTCCATGGGATTAATTGGGGGCAAGGGTGGGGATCTGAAAACCCTCTGAAATTATATGCCAAATTGTGTATGTGTGTTTGTTTTCTGAAATGTGGGAAAGCTGGAGGTGGAAATCAGGGCATTGACTATAATTTCTCCTTAGGCAAGGATGTGGCCAAGCTGATGATATGTAACTCAAGAATTAAGGACCAGCTCTTTGTAAAATTTTCCCTGACTAGAAGTTCCCAGGCTGTTAGTCTAAGTTCATCAATGGTGAAGCAAGCCTTCAGCATAAAAGTGAAGTGGCACAGCAAACATTCTCCTTCTTGGATGAGCTAAGATCCTATTTTGCACAAATAGCCCCCTACTAGGGCCTAGGAACCTAGGTCCCAGAGAACCTACACTGGTATCAACTGAAGCTGCTTCTATTCTTGGTGGCAGTTCATTTCCCAAATATTTTATATTTTTGGATGAGTAAGTTAGAAATCCAATGTAATTTGTAGAGAATATCTTCATGGGTGGCTTTACCCCTTGCTAATCTTTAGTACTACAACAGATGATCTGAGGAGATGAACTGTGGCTTTTATCAGATTCTCAAGGGGTCCTTGACATAAAAGGCTTAAGAACTAGCTAGCAGCTAAATAAGTAAAATAATTTTATACATATGGGAAAATGTGGGGCTTCCCAGGTGGCACTAGTGGTGAAGAACATGGCAACTCACTTCAGCATTGTTGCCTTAAGAATCCCATGGGCAGAGAAGCCTGGCAGGCTATGGCCCGCAGAGTCACAAAGAGTCTTACACAATTGAAGTGACTTAGCACACACACGCACACACACACAGCACAGGAAAGAGTAGTATTCAAGAAGTTAGGAGATTTACCCAAGGACAGCTGGCAGAACCACATGCGTGAAACAGTTCTGGTCATCCCAAGTTCACTGCTTCTGCCACTGAACCCTAGTAGAGACTAAATGCTTAAGGGGTTTCCTCTGTTAATTCAGACACTAACAGAACACCCATAGGCTGGGTGGTTTAATCAAACATTTACTTCTCACAAATCTGGAGGCTGAAACTATGCGATCAGGGTGTCAGCATAGGCATTTGGTGAGGGCCCTCTCCCTAGTTTACAGATGGCTGTATTCTCCTTTTATCCCCAGATGGTGGAGAGAAAGATGTCTCTCATACCTCTTCTGATGAAGGCACTTACCCCATTCATGAGGTCACTTCACCCTTGTGACCTAATTAATTACCTCCCAAAGTTGCCATCTCCTAATACTATCACTTTAGGATAGTGTTAGGATTTCAATATATGATTTTAGGGGGAATACAAACATTCAGTCCGTAATAGGGGCTCCAGGATGATCAGGTGAGTTGATGTCAACATCACAACACTTTAAATCAGAATCCAGAAGTGACGGCATGGTTTGTGTTTCTCCATTCTCTTAGTTTCTGAGAGAACATGATAAACTAGGGAAGCTAGATAACTAGACAAGAGAATTAAGGCAGTGGATGGACTATAGATACAAAAACTAACATTTGTTTCTGTCAACGAGATGCTTCCCAAGAAAAACCATTGATATACACACTGCGGATGTAACTTATGTTACAGCCACCAGTAACTTTTAGCTGCACGTGAAATAGCCTTGGCAATCAAAACTCTTATGATGGATTTGTGCTTCCATCTCTAACAACCTTCTTATTTTTATCTCTAATAAGACTNCATATATATACAGAAAATAAATGCCTATATATGCATATAAAATCTCAAAAGAAATATATATTTATCTAGTTATTATACTCTTTACCCAGTTACTTTACTGATAGGCATGTATCTGAAATGTGGATATGGTTTATGCACAAATTCAATCATTGTAGTGCTATTTATAATAAAAAAATTTCAAATATCTTAGTTGTTTAAAAATCCCCCCAAAATTAAATACCTTAGTGAGTTAGTTACTCAGTCGTGTCCAACTCTTTGCAACCCCATGGACTATAGCCCACCAGACTCCTTTGCCCATGGAGTTCTTTAGGCAAGAATACTGGAGTGGGTTGTCATTTCCTTCTCCAGGGAAATACCTTAAGGTCTGTCCATCTAACCATGCTGGTCATTAAAATGACACTTATGAAGCATTTTTAATGTATTGGAGTGTATTGGTTTATGTTAAATGAGAAAAAAAGACAAAGTATTTGTAGTATATGTACATACAAAATGACCTAAAGTACATCGATTTGTTGTTATGTGTGTGCTCCGTCATGTCCAGCTCTTTGCAATTGCATGAACTATAGCCCGCCAGGCTCCTCTGTCCATGGGATTTTCTAGGCAAGAATAGTGGAGTGCGTTTCCCTCCTCCAGGAGATCCTCCCAACCCAGGGAGTGAACCTGCATCTCTACATCTCCTGCATTGTTAGGTGAATTCTTAACCAGTGCACCACCCCATTCAGTCATTATATAAAAAGAAGACAGAAAGGAAAGATATAAAGATATTTGCAGCTGTTTTCTCTGAGTCTTGGTACTATGAGTGACTTGAACTTTTTTTCTTTCATTTTTCTATGTTTTGTAAATTCTATTTAGGAAGCATGTAGTATTTTAAATACCATTTTCATTATATATATGTTTGTATAATTTTATGTATTCTAAAAAATTGATTTGCTCTTATTTTAGACAATATACTTAGAAAACTGAATTTGGAAACAAATGCAGAAGTGTAATGATCTTAGAAGTGGTCTCTGATTCCACCATTCTTATAGATTTTATAGGAAGCTGAGGCTGAGAAGCTGTAACTTACTCATCTCACAGTATTTAGTAGATATTTTAAGACTCAGAAGACATAGATGTGAATCATATTTCAGTTTTTTCTTTTTTTTCTATATGCAGCAGAGAGTGGACGCAGAGATCTAAATTTGCATCTGGTTTCCATAGTAACTGCTTTCCGGCTTTTAACATTAGGTACCACCTGTTGTTCTGTGGCCAAACCATCAAATAACATCACAGATTAGAGAGAGGAAAAAAGGTGCACATATCTGTCTACAAAAAGCACTTCTCTAAAGTACTGTTTCTCATTGAAATTTAGTCTCACATTATCATATACCTAAGATAACCTCTTTACTGTCTTGGCACATACAGCAGCTCTATTTCCTGAATTTTAAAACTTTAAATCCATAGTTTCATACACTGCAATGGCAATACAGATCTCCCACACAGGCATAATTGAGCATTACATGGAGAACAGTAGAACCATGCCATGTATTGCATGTGATATTTCAAGATTCTAAAGATTACAACATGGTTAAGACTCACACAAGCTCTCTGGTTTTCTACATTTGCACAAAAACACACACACAGAGTCACACTTCTAAATATATCAAGTTATTTTAGAAATTGTGCAAACCCTTTTTTCTCTGATTCATTTTTAGGCTTCCTTACTTGCAAGCAAACCAGCTGTTGGGGAAGACATAGGGGTTTTCCTTAATTAAAATGATTTCTCCTCACTCTGATTTAAAGACGCTAAATTACGATAGCAAGAGTCTTCCCCCTTGGCGAGATTCCTTTGCGAAGAGTAACAGAATTTTCAGAAACTAGCTTAGTTAGGCTTTTTCATACCTTGGATATATGTGATTAAACCCTTAAGGTAATTAAAATAAGATTCAAATGCATTTTGAAAAATGAATATGATCAGCTGCTTAAAATGGTTGATGGGACATATGATGAGAGAGTGCAGCTCATGATCTAAAACACTTGAAAGAGGCGCATTCTGGTCAAATGAGCAAACATATTGTTTGCTTATCTGTCTGTTTGCTACTTGTCTTCCAGTATTTCCTCTCAGGGAATAAACCTAGCCTTCTGTGAACCCAGAAGTATCTAAGTAAGTGATTCTGAGCAGCAGATCAGATTTTGTCCATCAGTCTCAACTTCTGGGGTCCAAGTTGCTTTAGTGAAAGCGTGATTTCCTCCTCTCTACATCTTTCTCTTCCCTTTTCTCTCTTCTTCATTGTGAGGCAATTTTAGCTTTAAAAGCTAACCTNAAGAAAAAGAAGAAGTAGAAGGTGAGAAGAAGAAGAAGAACAAGAAGAAGGTGAGAAGAAGAAGAACAAGAAGAAGGTGAGAAGAAGAAGAAGATGAAGAAGGTGGAGAGAAGAAGAAGAAGAAGGTGAGGAAAAAAGAAGAAGATTAGAAGAAGAAGAAGAAGAAGATGAGAAGAAGAAGAAGTTGACAAAAGGAAGAAGAAGGTGAGAAGGAGAAGAAGAAGTTGAGAAGAAGAAGAAGAAGTTGAGAAGAAGCATAAGGTGAGAAGAAAAGAAGAAGAAGAAGAAAAGGAAAAAGAAGAGGAAGAAGAAGAGGAAACAGAGGAGAACAAAAAGAAGAAGGAGAGAAGAAGAGGAAGAACAAGAGGAAGGGGAAAAGAAGAAGAAGAAGAAGAAGAGGAAGAAAGTGAGAAGAAGAAAAAGAAGATAAAAAAAAACGAAAGTGAGAAGAAAAAGAGGAAGAACAAAAAGGAGATGAGAAGAAGTAGAAGTTGAGAAATAGAAGAGGAAGTTGAGAAGAAGAAAAAGAAAAAGAAGAAGAAAAAGAATGTGAGAAGAAGAAGAACAACAATAAGAAGGTGTGAAGAAGAAGAAGTGAAGAAGGTGAGAAGAAGAGAAAGAATATGGTGAGAAGAAGAATAAAAAGGAGATGAAGAAGAAAAGAAGAAGAAGAGGAAGAAGAAGGTGAGTAGAAGAAAAAAAGGTGAGAAGAAGAAGAAAAGGTGAGAAGAAGAAGAAAAGGTGAGAAGAAATAGAAAAAGAAGAAGAAGAAGTAAAAGAAAAAGAGGAAGAGGAAGAAGAAGAA
>SJYW01022011.1:2609231-2650857 GCA_006410735.1 Raphicerus campestris | reverse complement strand
ATGTTGTAAACACACCATGGAAATTAGCAAACTACAAATCAGGCTTTTCTCTTCTGAGCACACTAAAGACTGAAGAATAGGATCATTCTTCTTCCTTTCCAGAGAGCACCATCAAGGAAGGACAGGAGTGATCGGACAAATCCTACATTTTCTAACTTCCACTTAGAACTTCCTACACTTTCTAACTTCTGACTTAGAGTCAGAAGTATACCATATTAGAGTTGGATGAGATCTTCGAGGTCCAGAAATGAAAATTGACTTGCCCAAGATTTTCATAAAGCTGGTCTGATCACACAGGGAGTCTGAAGAAACACCAAGTTTTCTTACCCTCACCCCCTACTTTCTGGAAGTGCATGGAGCATTTGATTATTCAGGATGGTATATTTTCCTCTCTTCTTCCTCTCACATCAAGGAAAACTCCTGCTGGTAAGGCCAGATCACTCTCTTGTGTCAGAGCCCAGCTCATAAAATGCTATTAAGTGAATTACTGATGACCTAATTCCCAGCTGCAGGACACATTCCATTAGAGGCAGGCTGGCTGCCAAGTAGTGTCAGCGGTGACTGGATGGCAGGAGTGATTGAAACCATCCTGCCTGGGATGGCTGGGCCTTGGAGAATGCAGCTCCTGGTGGGGAGGAGGTACTCCTTTTCCCCAACATTAGTCCCATGTCTTTTTCTGGGAACTGAATTCATCAGCTTCAAAGAGAACTTTCCTGACATACCAAGGTTCACCATTACAGAAGCAACAAAAGCAGTGATTCTCTTATCATAAATATCTAGAATTAGCAGCAGCTTTAACCACTGTGACCCATTGCTCCAAAACTTTGGTCACCTGATGCAAAGAGCCAACTAACTGGAAAAGACCCTGATGCTGGGAAAAATTGAGGACAGGAGGAGAAGGGGGAGACAGAGAATGAGATGGTTGTATGGCATCACCAACTCAATGGACAAGAGTTTGAATTAGTAGAGATATTGAAGGATGGGAAACTTGGCATGCTCAATCCATGGGGTCACAAAGAGATTTGACTTGGTGACTGAACAACAACAACCCATAGCACCAATTTGCAAGTATTGTTTTGCCATTCACATCATTATTGCTTTCTTGCTTTTATTTATTGTCAGGTTGTCCTCCTACTTATATATTTCATCTTTTCAAAGCACAGTGAGTTCTTAGTTGGTGATATGGTGGGGAAGAGTAGAAACAATATGGTCTATTTTTAATTTACCTAAGTACTCCATACATAAGAGTTGGGTAAGTACTTGCTGTTTTTCTTTTTTAAAATTGAAATATAGTTGATTTGCAATGTTGTGTTAGTTTCAGGGATAAGGCAAAGTGATTATATATATATATGTATGTATGCATGTATATATGTGTACATATACATAGTAATATAAACTATGGGCTTCCCTGGTGGTTCAGACTGCCTGCAATGTAGAAGACCCAGGTTCGGTCCCTGAGTCAAGGAGAGCCTCTGGACAAAGGAATGGCAACACACTCCAGTATTCTTGCCTGGAGAATTCCATGGACAGAGGAGCGTGGCAGGCTACAGTCTGTGGGATCACAAAGAGTTGGATGTGGCTAAATGAATCTCTGTCTTCTTCTTTAGTATAAGCTATGAGATCAAATTGCCAACATCTGCTGGATCATAGAGAAAGCAAGGGAATTCCAGAAAAACATCTATTCTGTTTCATTGATTACAGTAGTCTTTGGCTATGTGGATCATAACAAACTGTGGAAAATTTTTAAACAGATGGAAATACCAGACCATCTTACCTGTCTCTTGAGAAACCTATATGCAGATAAGAACCAACAGTTAGAACCTTACATGGAACAACTTACTGGTTCAAAACCAAATGTTGTACTGGCTCAGTACAACAAGGCTGTTTATTGTTATCCAGTTTATTTAACTGATATCCAGAGGACATCATGCAAGATGCCAAGCTGGATGAGTTACAAGATGGAATCAAGATTGCCGGGAGGAATATCAACAACCTCAGATATGCAGGTGATACCACTTTAATGACAGAAAGTGAAGAGGAACTAAAGAGCCTTTTGATGAAAGTGAAAGAGCAGAGTGGAAAAGATGGCTTAAAACTCAATTAAAAAAAAAAAAAAAACAACTAAGATAAGATCATGGCATCTGGTCCCATCACTTCATGGCAAATAGAAGGGGAAAAGGTAGAACAGTGACAGATTTCTTCTTTGGGGACTCTAAAATCACTGCAGATGGTAAGTACAGCCATGAAATTAAAAGATGGTTGCTTCTTGGAAGGAAAGCTGTGACAAAACTAGACAGTTATTAAAAAGCAAAGACAGAACTGTGCCGACAAAGGTCTGTACAGTCAAGACTATGGTCTTTCCAGTAATCATATACAGATATGCGAATTAGACCATAAAGGAGGCAAAGCGCTGAAGAATTTATGCTTTTGAACTGTGGTGGAGAAGACTAGAGGGTCCCTTGGAAGTCCAGGAGATCAAACCTCAATCCTAAAGAAAATTAACCCTGAATACTCACTGAAAAGACTGATGCTGAAGCTGAAGCTCTCATATTTATGCCATCTGATACAAAGAGCTGACTCGTTGGAAAAGAACCTGATGCTGGGAAAGATTGAAGGCAAAAGGAGAAGAGGGTGACAGAGGATGAGATGGTTGCATGGCATTCAAAGCATGTGAACTTGAGCAAACAAACTCCGGGAGATGGTGAGGGACAGGGAGGCCTGGTGTGCTGCAGTCCATGGGGTAGAAAAGAGTCAGAGCCGACTTGTCAACTGAACAACAACAATATGCATTTGTTAATCCCAAATTCCTAATTTATCCCTCCCAGTTTTCACCTTTGGTAACCATAAATTTGTTTTTTATATCTGTGAGTCTGTTTCTGTTTTGTAGATAATTCATTTGTATAATTTCCTTTGGATTCCATATATAAGTGATATTATGTGATAGTTCTAACTTACTTCACTTAATACGATAATCTCTAGGTCCATTCATGTTGCCACAAATGGTATTATCTTTTCCTTTTTCGATGGCCAAGTATTATTTCATTGTATGTATGTATTACATCTTCTTTATCCATTTATCTCTCCATGGAAATTTAGATTGTCTCTATGTCTTGGCTACTGTAAATTGTGCTGCTATGAATATTGGAGGTACAAGTATCTTTTTGAATTAGAGTTTTCTCTGGATATATGCCCAGCAGTGAGATCATGTTATAACTCTATTTTTAGTTTTTTAGGGAACCAACGCACTGCTTTTTGTAGTGGCTGCATCAATTTACATTCAATATAAGGGTATTTGTTTGGGGAAGAAAACATCATAAATGGAAATTAGATAAGTCCCATGTGAGTCATTTTTTGTTGATATTTACTCTTCTCAGAATTGGTATAAAAATTAAATAAGATCAAGCACTTTGTAAGCTATAAAATAACATAATAAATGTAAACATTTTTTTCGAAGTTAAAGAAAAAATGGGAAAGTACTTAAATTTCAAAAGAACTTTGGATTCAGTTAGCCTGTATAGGACGGAGGAGCCTGGTGGGCTGCACTCCATGGGGTCTCTAGAGTCTGGTACAACTGAGCAACTTCACTTTCACTTTTCACTTTCATGCATTGGAGAAGGAAATGGCAACCCACTCCAGTGTTCTTGCCTGGAGAATCCCAGGGATGGGGGAGTCTGGTGGGCTGCCGTCTATGGGGTCGCACAGAGTCAGACACGACTGAAGCAACTTAGCAGCAGCAGCAGTGGCAGCCTGTATAAGAATGGGAAATGATTTAGCAGAACTATCACTGGACCAGAGTCAGGGAACCTGGGTGTTGTCGGCTTCACATGAAATCAACTCTGATATTAAGTCATTTATCTCCTCTTGATTCCTACTTCCTCATCTATGAAATGTAAAAGTAGGTTGGATGATCCTCGGATCCTTTCCAGCTCTGAAATTTCCATCTTTAAATCAAAATGCAAGTAAACTGGAAAACTCCCTCACTCATTATTCATATCCTAACTTATTTATTAAATGCTTAAGACAAGCCATCCTATGTGGTTTTTTCCTTTCATCTCTTTTTTTTCTAACTTTTACCCTCTCCATCTTTTTATTATTTACAACACAATTCTTCCTTTCATGACTTTTATTTTGTCTCTACTATCTCTGCTTTAAGCTTTTGGTTGCGTCATGCAGCCACTCCTTAAATTACCAGACTCTTCTAGTCACAACATCATGCCACATTGACCGCCACTACCATAATGTAGGGTTTCCCAGGTGTCTCAGTGGTAAGAATCTGCCTGCCAATGCAGGAGATACAGGTTTAATCCCAGGGGTGAGAGGATCCCCTGGAAAAGGAAATGGCCACCCACTCCAGTATTCTTGCCTGGGTAATCCATGGACAGAGGAGCCTGCAGTCCCTGGCCTCACAAAGAGCTGGACAAGACAGCACACACACCAGAATGTCCGGTATAACTGTATTTCACTTTTTGGATGAATGAAGTATCCATGTGTCTGTGGGTGTTTATTTGAAGTTAAGAAGGCAGAGGGTTTTATCAATTACCTAGAAGCTTGGCAGAGTGGCCTTAAAGGAAGTAAAGAAGGAGTCCAAAGATTCTGTGGTAAACTGTGTGACTGAAAAAAAAAAAGAAAAGAATGAAAGCAAGTAGACTCTTGGCATTCTGTGCTTTTGTTGTTGGTCCCTGCCCCCCCCCCCATCTAAAAATTGCTAATATTCTGCTACATTGCCAAAACTCTGGGGAGATGTTTTTATTATAGATATATTCCTTAATCAACTGAGAGTAGGAACCTAGAAAACAAGCCCTTAGTAATCAATATCTCAGTGACACAGAAATGATGAGTAATTTGAGCACGTGTGGCTTTCTTTTATTCTCTCCTTTCTAAGAAATAACTGCCCCCCTTTAATCCTATAAACTCATGGTACCTTCTATCCAAAGGCTTACAGCCAAAAATTACAGCCTTTGGCTTCCTTGTCTTTTAATGCATTTCTGATTTTTTCCTAATTTTAGAGTGAAAACTAGAAGGCTCATGACTGAACACCATGCACCAAACTCAGACCATACGTGATAGGTATTTCAGAAATCTCTCCAATGTGTTCTCCAGTGGCATTATTACTTATCTCTTCATTCCTACATACCATGACTCTGAAAAGGAGCTCCAGCTGGCACACATTCTTCTTTATTTCGGTTCTAGCTCAACTGGGCAAGTTTCTTAATTCCCTTCATACTCATACAGTTCTTACTCAGCCTGAACCCTTACATATTCTAAAGCATTCTTTCTCACAATTCTAGCCTCTGGGTCTATTTTAAAATTAAACCAGTAGAGCATTTGAACCTCTAATATCAAAATATTGTGATTTAGTGAGTGGTAAAATGGAATAGAGGCTAAGCTAGGACCAACAAAATCCCTTATAAATCCTGGCAATAGAAATAATAAGTTATCAGAGAGAAAAAAGATGTGGAAAATTAGCCCACTATGTCACTTGACAGACAATTTTGCAGACTTGCCATTTTATATCAGGCAATTTGTAAAACTTCTTTTCCTATTCTATCCCTACAGAGCTTTTCCCTGTATTTCTCTTTTGTGTCGATTATAAAAGGCTAGACTCCAGAGGGGTTTAATATAAACTGTTCTCTTTTTTTCCCCCTGTATTATAATTAATTTTACCTTCCCTAGAATTCTCATGGTACTGATTACCTGCTGCCTGGCACTATTGATCATTTGTAAGCATACCTGTCACCCCAATCAGAGTGTATGCCCCTTGAAGGCAAAGACCATTTCACTCACTTTGCACCCACTGGGCTCATAGTAGACCTCAGAAAGTGTATATTTAATTGAACTGCTTTCTCTGTGTAAGACTGGCAGGCACTCTGATGGCTTATAATGGCTTTTTCTTTTTTCAGACACTTCCTTTTTCGGTGCAAACACCACGTGACCCACAGTTATCTAGGGCAGTAAGTAATGTTTAAGTGATTATAGCAGAAAGCCGAGATTCCACCAGCGCTCTGGGAATTTCAGCCAGAAATCAGCAGAGCCACCTGCTTAATATTTTAAAGAAGTGCACAGTCGTTTCATAGAGGTTTCTGTCATCGATCCCCTCTGAGGATTCATCACTCAGCCACATTTAACATTCAGTAGGTCAGACCTTTATTCAAGATGACATCATCTGAGCCCTTGTGCAATTCAATCTTCGCATATATTCTGCCCAACCACCAACTCTTCCTCCTCCCCCAATCTTTCACTTAGGGATTCAGCCAATAAATAGCAGGTAATCTGGAGCCTAAAGCTTTTTACTTAGTGCCATTGTAGCGGGGAGGGTGGAGAGGGAAAGATAACCTTCCAGCCCCTCCTTCAACTGCAGTGAACCTTTAAGACTCAGGTCTCTGGGCAGAGCAAAAAGTCTCCATTCCTCCAAGGAAATGAAAGGGACTAGCAGCTGGGAGCCCAGACAAGGACAGGGGTTCCCAGTTTCCTGGGGAACTCTGTCCCTTACAACCTGAAATCAAACATGAGCCTTTAGAAGATATTCCTCACATGTGAAATAAGCACCCCTCTGCCCCTGGTGCTCTCTCTTTGAGTTCTTCTGTGAGCGTGAGATGACTCAGTAATGGGATTTTTCTTTTTCCCATTTGAGTCCTTGAACACTCACATGCTCACTTCTACCATCCTCCCTTCTTTTACGTCCTCTTCCCCGTTTTGCCTCATTTAAATACAAACGCTAGGTTTCCCTCCTGCTAGCTGCCAGTGACTTCAAGTAGGGTCTCCATGGAAACCAGAAGGCTTACACTGCAGCCCCAGTAAGGAATGTGGTAGAGGCTTGGCAGGGTCTGGGGGAGCTGCAAGGAGACCCTCCCTATGTTAAGGTGAACCTGGTAAAGAACAAACTGCATTCAGGAAGAAGGTATAAAATGAGGTAGAAAGAGCTGAGATTCTCTCTTAATTTTGGTTTCAGCCTAGAAACCTTCAAAGGAGAAAACAACTGGAGAAATCCCAGGGTCCTCACATTGGTCAATTTCTTCTGTACCCAGTAGAGCTCAGCTTGATGCGGAGATTATTTAGGGGAGTCAGTCTTGTGTTTAGTTACAGTGAAGCAGCTGCCACGCCCTATTCACAATGGAAGGGAGCCAAGACCACTGCACTCCTCCAGTGTGCCTGGATAGTCTGCATCTAGTCACTCATTTTATGCTCAGGAGGTGGCATGATCACCCCTATTTTATAGACAGGGGAACAGGCTCAGAGATGTTACTCTTCAAAGTTGATAGTTACTAAGGACAGAAATTTGAACTCAAGTTTATGATCCTGAAAGTCCAGATATTTTTCCAATTACAGTCTGAGTTTCCTAGCTCATTTTTTTCCATAAGGAATTTACTGTAGGTGAATCTCTCTCATGTCTTCGTTGAAAAAAAGATCATGACAACTGTCCACAAANAATCAATATCTCAGTGACACAGAAATGATGAGTAATTTGAGCACGTGTGGCTTTCTTTTATTCTCTCCTTTCTAAGAAATAACTGCCCCCCTTTAATCCTATAAACTCATGGTACCTTCTATCCAAAGGCTTACAGCCAAAAATTACAGCCTTTGGCTTCCTTGTCTTTTAATGCATTTCTGATTTTTTCCTAATTTTAGAGTGAAAACTAGAAGGCTCATGACTGAACACCATGCACCAAACTCAGACCATACGTGATAGGTATTTCAGAAATCTCTCCAATGTGTTCTCCAGTGGCATTATTACTTATCTCTTCATTCCTACATACCATGACTCTGAAAAGGAGCTCCAGCTGGCACACATTCTTCTTTATTTCGGTTCTAGCTCAACTGGGCAAGTTTCTTAATTCCCTTCATACTCATACAGTTCTTACTCAGCCTGAACCCTTACATATTCTAAAGCATTCTTTCTCACAATTCTAGCCTCTGGGTCTATTTTAAAATTAAACCAGTAGAGCATTTGAACCTCTAATATCAAAATATTGTGATTTAGTGAGTGGTAAAATGGAATAGAGGCTAAGCTAGGACCAACAAAATCCCTTATAAATCCTGGCAATAGAAATAATAAGTTATCAGAGAGAAAAAAGATGTGGAAAATTAGCCCACTATGTCACTTGACAGACAATTTTGCAGACTTGCCATTTTATATCAGGCAATTTGTAAAACTTCTTTTCCTATTCTATCCCTACAGAGCTTTTCCCTGTATTTCTCTTTTGTGTCGATTATAAAAGGCTAGACTCCAGAGGGGTTTAATATAAACTGTTCTCTTTTTTTCCCCCTGTATTATAATTAATTTTACCTTCCCTAGAATTCTCATGGTACTGATTACCTGCTGCCTGGCACTATTGATCATTTGTAAGCATACCTGTCACCCCAATCAGAGTGTATGCCCCTTGAAGGCAAAGACCATTTCACTCACTTTGCACCCACTGGGCTCATAGTAGACCTCAGAAAGTGTATATTTAATTGAACTGCTTTCTCTGTGTAAGACTGGCAGGCACTCTGATGGCTTATAATGGCTTTTTCTTTTTTCAGACACTTCCTTTTTCGGTGCAAACACCACGTGACCCACAGTTATCTAGGGCAGTAAGTAATGTTTAAGTGATTATAGCAGAAAGCCGAGATTCCACCAGCGCTCTGGGAATTTCAGCCAGAAATCAGCAGAGCCACCTGCTTAATATTTTAAAGAAGTGCACAGTCGTTTCATAGAGGTTTCTGTCATCGATCCCCTCTGAGGATTCATCACTCAGCCACATTTAACATTCAGTAGGTCAGACCTTTATTCAAGATGACATCATCTGAGCCCTTGTGCAATTCAATCTTCGCATATATTCTGCCCAACCACCAACTCTTCCTCCTCCCCCAATCTTTCACTTAGGGATTCAGCCAATAAATAGCAGGTAATCTGGAGCCTAAAGCTTTTTACTTAGTGCCATTGTAGTGGGGAGGGTGGAGAGGGAAAGATAACCTTCCAGCCCCTCCTTCAACTGCAGTGAACCTTTAAGACTCAGGTCTCTGGGCAGAGCAAAAAGTCTCCATTCCTCCAAGGAAATGAAAGGGACTAGCAGCTGGGAGCCCAGACAAGGACAGGGGTTCCCAGTTTCCTGGGGAACTCTGTCCCTTACAACCTGAAATCAAACATGAGCCTTTAGAAGATATTCCTCACATGTGAAATAAGCACCCCTCTGCCCCTGGTGCTCTCTCTTTGAGTTCTTCTGTGAGCGTGAGATGACTCAGTAATGGGATTTTTCTTTTTCCCATTTGAGTCCTTGAACACTCACATGCTCACTTCTACCATCCTCCCTTCTTTTACGTCCTCTTCCCCGTTTTGCCTCATTTAAATACAAACGCTAGGTTTCCCTCCTGCTAGCTGCCAGTGACTTCAAGTAGGGTCTCCATGGAAACCAGAAGGCTTACACTGCAGCCCCAGTAAGGAATGTGGTAGAGGCTTGGCAGGGTCTGGGGGAGCTGCAAGGAGACCCTCCCTATGTTAAGGTGAACCTGGTAAAGAACAAACTGCATTCAGGAAGAAGGTATAAAATGAGGTAGAAAGAGCTGAGATTCTCTCTTAATTTTGGTTTCAGCCTAGAAACCTTCAAAGGAGAAAACAACTGGAGAAATCCCAGGGTCCTCACATTGGTCAATTTCTTCTGTACCCAGTAGAGCTCAGCTTGATGCGGAGATTATTTAGGGGAGTCAGTCTTGTGTTTAGTTACAGTGAAGCAGCTGCCACGCCCTATTCACAATGGAAGGGAGCCAAGACCACTGCACTCCTCCAGTGTGCCTGGATAGTCTGCATCTAGTCACTCATTTTATGCTCAGGAGGTGGCATGATCACCCCTATTTTATAGACAGGGGAACAGGCTCAGAGATGTTACTCTTCAAAGTTGATAGTTACTAAGGACAGAAATTTGAACTCAAGTTTATGATCCTGAAAGTCCAGATATTTTTCCAATTACAGTCTGAGTTTCCTAGCTCATTTTTTTCCATAAGGAATTTACTGTAGGTGAATCTCTCTCATGTCTTCGTTGAAAAAAAGATCATGACAACTGTCCACAAAGAGACTAGAGTAGACATTCGGCAACGCTGGGTTGAGTCTGTGAAGCTCTAGAAGTGACTGAGTTGGGGACAGCTGCAATGGTCTTACCTTTTCATGACGGTGCCAAGAGAAAGTCTGAAGATGCAGGCTTTCTGAGAAGCTCTTGGGATCATGTACATGAGAAAATGGTGGATAGTTCCATAGCTTCACACTTGATGTAAAGCCTTGAAGGAAACTAGACCTCCAGAGTGGCTATGAAACCCAGTAGNAAAGAGACACATGTACCTCAATGTTCATTGCAGCATTGTTTATAATCGCCAGGGCATGGAAACAACCTAGATGTCCATCAGCAGATGAATGGATAAGAAAGCTGTGGTACATATACACAATGGAGTATTACTCAGCCCTTAAAAAGAATAAATTTGACTCAGTTCTAATGAGATGGGTGTCCTAATTTTAAAAATACCTTTAAACTTCCCATTTTGGTTGACATCTACCAGTCTACCCCTAACTGTACTTGACAGCAGCCTTTGGCTTTGTTGAGTATTTTCTTTTTCATGATATTCAGTCTTCCACCAAATACCAAGATAATAATTCCTTTTTTCTCCACTCTTTTCCTGCATCTTTGACTTCTACTCAGTCTTTTTTATGGACTTCTTATCATTGGTCTGTCTTTAAACACTAGTTTTTTTCTAAAACCTTGTTCCTCAAAATGTGGTCTAATACTCGTAGAATTAGCATGAGCTAGTAGCCAGTTCGGAGAAGGCAATGGCAGCCCACTCTACTACTCTTGCCTGGAAAATCCCATGGACAGAGGAGCCTGGTAGGCTGGAGTCCATGGGGTCGCTAAGAGTCGGCAGGACTGAGCGACTTCACTTTCACTTTTCACTTTCATGGATTGGAGAAGGAAATGGCAACCCACTCCAGTGTTCTTGCCTGGAGAATCCCAGGGACAAGGGAGCCTGGTGGGCTGCCATCTCTGGGGTTGCACAGAGTTGGACAAGACTGAAGTGACTTAGCAGCAACAGTAGCCAGTTAGAAATGATAGCAGGTCTACTCCAAAGACCTGAATCAAATTTTGTATTTTAGTAAGATCTACAGGTGATTTGTGTATGCACTAATGCTTTATAAACACCTTCTAGAATTTTGTTTTCAATCTTGTAACATGTTCTGTAGAAGATTTTATCTACTACTCCATCTCTAGACACAAGCCCCAAATTTATATATTCAGTCTATATCACTTTTTGTATATAGAACTATCTGTCAAACACCTTTCTATACACATTCCATAGATATTTCCAACTCATCCCATCTCTAACTTATCATTCCCAACCATGTTGTGTCCCCCTCCTCCAACCAGGTTCCCTGTTTTGGTAAATGATAATTTCTTCACCCAAGTATCCAAGTCATAAAACCTTTTCCTTTCCTCACACCCACATTCACTCAGTCATTTTCCCATGCCAATTCTCAGTATCTTCTCACATCTCCAACTCCTTCCACTGATAAAGGTCATAATTATATCATCTGTTACTTCTTAACTGATCTCCTTGTCTGCGATCATACTACATAGAGTCCCTCAGTTACTGCCATTTCAGTGTTTGAGAAGTTTCTGATATACAAACACACAGGCTTGTACACACACACACACACACACACACACACATACACACACACACACACACACACACACACACACACACAGAGCTTGATCAAGGCAGTCTCTAGTTTTAAATATTCCCTATCGTAAATCTACTACTGTCCCCACTCTTTAGCATGATACAAAGACCCCCTTGATTTGACCCTTGGCTCTTTTTGTTGCTCCCTCTTGCACAAATATTCTGGACTATTGGTATCTTATAGCTCCATCCTTCTTTAGTTTGTATAATTTCTGCCTTCTTCAACATTTTGCAACTGATAATCCTCCAAAATCTTTGACACCCTACCTTTCTGCCTCACTCTAACGTCACTTTAGCCCCACTAGAGAAGAGTACCTCCTTTATATATATTCTTTTACATACATCATATATATCTCTGGGGCTTCCCTGGTGGGTTTGTGGTAAAAATTCTGTCTGCCATTGCAGCAGACATGGGTCAGGAAGACCCACTGGAGAAGGAAATGACAAGTCACTCCAGTATTCTTGCCTGGAGAATTCCATGGACAGAGAGGCCAAGTGGGCTACAGTCCAGGTGATTGCAAAGAATCTGACACAACTGAGGTATTGAGCACACAAATGGTTTATGAATTAATTGGTCAAATAGATAGTCAATTGACTGACTGATTAAATAGCAGCCCCTAGGTATCAGATTACAGTAGTGTAAAGATAGGGATCCCTGGGCATATTCAGCCCACTCAACACTCCACAATTTAAACTGGCAGGTACCTTTAAGCCAGTGCTTTTAAGGGTTCTGGATATCCCCTCAAAATACCATAGTGTAATGATACTTTCTCTGGTTTTTGGATTATCTCCTACCTAAATTAGTTGGAAGACTAAAAGACATAAATATAAATCTGACTATTNACTGATTAAATAGCAGCCCCTAGGTATCAGATTACAGTGGTGTAAAGATAGGGATCCTGGGCATATTCAGCCCACTCAACACTCCACAATTTAAACTGGCAGGTACCTTTAAGCCAGTGCTTTTAAGGCTACTGGATATCCCCTCAAAATACCATAGTGTAACGATACTTTCTCTGGTTTTTGGATTATCTCCTACCTAAATTAGTTGGAAGACTAAAAGACATAAATATAAATCTGACTATTGCAATATGATTATAATTCAGTTGCTTGATTTTACATGTAAAAATGTTTGAAATGTAAAAGTGTGATTGATTTATAATTATGTATTTTAAAGAAATTAGTGGGTTTCTTGTGTTTGGGCATCCTAGCCACTAAATGCCTAGTTACACTAGGAATATGTCGCTTGCTGCCTAAATAGAGAGGGCTGCTTCTCCAGAGCAGGTGTGCCCCTCTAGTCCATGACGCTGCCATAGCCTCTGCTGAGACTTACTGAGAAAGATGTTCTTCCTCCCATGGCTAGACAAGGAAGGTCTTGGATTCTGAGGGGAGCTTCAGGCTACCACGGCAACTCCCAATCTTTTTTCTAATTTCTGTGTATGCTACTCTACCAGGGAGGTGGAAAGCTATGCTCTTTTCTCTTTTCCTTTCTCCTCTCCCTTTTCTTCTCTACTGGGTCTAGGATGGACAGAGGCTAACACTAAGTCCTGCTTGTGATTTTCCACACCTTGTGAGACTTGATGTAAGTTCACTGCATTCTGGTTCTATCTCTGAAATGACATTGTTAACCCTTAATCAGAAAACAGCCTAGCACTGCTTCTCTATTCTTTTTGAAGTCAAAATGCAGAGTGGGAAGAAATGGAGTCTAGGCTACAGTTGAAACTAAGCAGGTAAAAGCCAGATGCCAGGATAAGCGGATAAGCATGCGGAGTGTATGTGTGTGTGTGTGCTCAGCCATGTCTGACCCCATAGATTATAACCCACCAGCCTTCTGGAATTTTACCTGGCAAGTATACTGGAGTGGACTGCCACTTCCTTCTCCAGGGAATCTACCCAATCCAGGAATCAAAACTGCATCTGTTGCATTTCCTGCATCTACAGGCAGATTCTTTACCACTGTACCACCTGGGAAGCCCAACAAGTATACATAATCCATTTCAATTCAGAATCAGTGGAGTTGTAGAAGATCCTAGGACAAAGATTCTCAAACATGTCTGCTATTAGAATACATGTCAGGAGCTTTAAGAAATATAGATGCTTTGGCCCAGACTGCATTTGAGTCAAGCAGGGTGACTTTGCATGGTCTGCACCAGGAAAACAAGAGCAGAACATGAAAATAAGATGTCCAGAATAAAATTGTATAAGAGATAAAAGCCAAACTAAGGACTTTTTATATGTGCAAAAGGTTGGTAGGTAGCTGAAAGTAAAGTATCAGGACAGGGAAAAAAGGAATGCATGGCTGTACCAAAATGGTAAAAAAAAAAAAAAAAAAAAGTTCTAAGAAGCCAGAAGTAAAATAAAAGTGGATGAAGCCCCCAGTTGGGTTGGGATATATAAATATTGGTGTTGTACATACTATTTACCTCAACCCTTAGGTTTGGTTACCCTTCTCTGTGCTTCCTGTAGAGTTTTTAATTGCATTATTATTCACCATTACTGTTACTGTGTAGTATTATTTACTACTTTTTAAATTATAATTTACCCATTTACATGTTTAAATCCCAGGGCTTAGTACTTTCTTACAAAGAAAAGATGCTCAAAAGGCAATGTTGAATGAGATACTCAACCAATATTTACAGTGCTGTATATGATAGTGTGGTCAGGGTCAGGGGATAAGAAATGTTCACTGAAATGGACAAAGCCCTGACTCTACCTTGGATAGGCAGGAATGACATGACTTCATACTTAATAAAACCAGTGCATCCATTTCTGGGAGATATCAACTAGACTAGATTGTTGCTTTGGATGTGAAATCAATGTTGACTTTCCTCCATTCTATCCAGAAGCACAGTAGTAACCAGAGGTATAAATGGGTGGATGGTTTGATAGTAAATAATGTGGAATTTCTTCCTAGTTTTCAATTCAGTCATTAAACAAACTATTTGAACAAGGAACTGCATTAAACATTCAAGGATATGGTGATAATTGTGTTCATGTGTGTTGTGGGTATATTGTGGCTTTACTACCTTATTTTTTTTTAAAGGAAGAGGTGTTTTATATATGATATAAATACAGATATTTAAAATATTAATTTAGGATAAATTGTATGTCGTGATTTAAATGATAATTAAGTGGTGAAAATGAAAGTGAAGGTCGCTCAATCATGTCCGACTCTTTGCGACCCCATGGACTATACAGTCCATGAAATTCCCCAGGTCGGAATACTGGGGTGGGCAGCTTTCCCTTCTCCAGGGGATCTTCCCAACCCAGGAATCGAACTGGGATCTCCTGTGTTGCAGGCAGATTCTTTATCAACTGAGCTATGAGAGAAGCCAATTTAAGTGACAATATATTGTCAAAAACAGAGAAGAATCCAAGATTTTGCCCAACTTGCAAGGTAATTAATTAGCCTCCCATAGTTTTATGAATGCTGGCATAAGTCTTATAGGTCAGAGACAAAGAAATTTACTACTCACAGCTCAGCAGGTAGCATTAGATTTATGTTTGTGCCACTTCCTTGTGTCCTCTAAGACCCCCAAAGTTGACACAGGCAGGCACAGATAACTGCTATGGAGTAAATACAGTTTTATTTGTCACAGCTGAATAATCCTGAGGTTAGGAAGACTCAGTCTTTTATAGTGGACTGTAAGCAAAACCACCCAATCTTTATACTTGAGGAAGACATTGTCTTTATTAAACTGGACAGCAAACAAGCCTGCTCTCTCCTCTGGAGAAAGACAATGCCACTATCTTCCAAGGTGGTTTGCCATATATATTCTTGAAGACACAGTTTGGAAGAAAAAGTTTTCAGTGCTTCTGCTCACAAGTTGTGCAGCAAAATAAGGGATTCATGGTGAACTGTCTCCCAGTCATATAATGGTACAGGTTAGTGTTCACTTGGATATAGAGAGAGGAGGGTGAGGAAAAGGAAGAGTAAATTGTCAAAAGTAGATACCAAAAATAAAGCTAACACAGAATAATATATCCTAGGTCTAATTAAGAACAGAGCTGGAGAAAAGTAGGTAGAAAGGTGGACATATGCTTGAATCATGGAGAAAGAATAACTCAAAGGATCTGAGTGAGAATTAGGAAATCTAAGCAGCTTCTCAGGGAATCTAGAGTTCAGTGGCAAGCATCTTCAGGTTGCAGTGCCGGCTTGAAAGAACCTGTTTCCTTCCAAAATGATGTTGCTAAGAAACAGTAACTAGAAGATATGGGAGTAAAATAGGGTAAAAATAAAAGAAAAGCCAACTTTAAGTAGCTATTACAAAGAAACATAACACTGCTTCATAAGTGGCTCAGTGGTAAAGAACTTGCCTGCCTGTGCAGGAGACACAGGAGATCTGGGTTCAGTCCCTGGGTCAAGAAGATCCCCTGGAGGAGGGCATGGCAACTCACTCCAGTATGCTTGCCTGTAGAATTCCATGGACAGAGGAGCCTGGTGGGCTAGAGTCCATAGGGTCGCAGAGTCAGACATGCCTAAGCAACTGAGCACACATACGGAAGCTGCCACACTCTACCTGGAATGTGCTCAGCTCAGTCATTGCAGTTGCTCAGTCATGTCCAGCTCTCTGCGACCCCATGGACTGCAGCACGCCAGGCCTCCCTGTCCATCACCAGCTTCCGGAGTGCACTCAAACTCATGTCCATTGAGTCGGTGATGCTATCCAACCATCGCATCCTCTGTCATCCCCTTCTCCTCCCACCTTCAATCTTTCCCGGCATCAGGGTCTTTTCAAACGAGTCAGCTCTTCGCATCAGGTGGCCAAAGTATTGGAGTTTCTTCAGCTTCAGCATCAGTCCTTCCAATGAACATTCAGGACCGATATCCTTTGGGAGGGACTGGTTGGATCTCCTTGCAGTCCACGGGACTTTCAAGAGTCTTCTCCAA
This sequence comes from Raphicerus campestris, assembly GCA_006410735.1. Lineage (NCBI taxonomy): Eukaryota > Metazoa > Chordata > Mammalia > Artiodactyla > Bovidae > Raphicerus > Raphicerus campestris. The sequence continues at coordinate 2,634,266 of SJYW01022011.1, read as the reverse complement.
CACCACAGTTCAAAAGCATCAGCTCTTCGGCACTCAGCTTTCTTTATAGTCCAACTCTCACATCCATACATGATGACTGGAAAAACCATAGCCTTGAAGATGGACTTTGTTGGCAAAGTAATGTCTCTGATTTTTAATATGCTGTCTAGGCTGGTCACAATTTTTCTTCCAAGGAGTAAGCATCTTTTTATGTCATGGCTGCAGTCACCATCTGCAGTGATTTTGGAGCCCCCCCCAAAATAAAGTCTGTTTCCACTGTTTCCACTGTTTCTCCATCTTTTTGCCATGAAGTGATGGGACCAGATGTCATGATCTTAGTTTTCTGAATGTTGAGCTTTCAGCCAGCTTTTTCACTCTCCTCTTTCACTGTAATGTGATGGCTTACCATAAATAGGGTTGGTGGATGTTCACCTCTATCCCAGCTTTTTGGAGAAGTCCTACGCTGTTTACTTTGAATTCTACCCCATATGAGGACCCAGATTCCTGCCTATCTACACTGTTATAGTCCTCATGTTTCAAGGGCTAATGAGTATCCTAGGATATTGAAATGGGGAAGGATTTGTATATAACAGAATTACAAATAAATAACTAAAAAACATATAGGGGTTTAATTCAATACATTTTCCCTCTCATTCACAAAATCCATTCCTAGTGAATGGTGGTATATTCATCAGCTCTGCAGCACTCACAGATGACCCCCAATCTTAGTGGCTTTCAATAACAGAGCACATTATAATTGGTGGCTGCAGTTTGGCTGTAGATTCTATGTCCCTGCTTGATTCCATTTGGCTCTGTTCCATGTATTGTTTTATTCCTGGACCCAAGAGAAAGAAGAAGTTGCTGAATGGGATGGGCCATTTCATGGCAGGAGACAGAAGCAAAAGAACTGGCAGAAGCTCACAATGCCTCCTAGGGCTTCTGGAAGATGGTAACCCACACCAGGTATGCTCATATTCCTTTACCTCAAATATATCAAACAGCTGAATTTAACATCAATAGGCAGCAGTTTTTACAGGAAGTGAATGTTCTTGTACATCATACTATAGTTTACAATGGGACATTTTCTTGGGAATATTTCTTTACTATCTCTCAGGGATCTTTCCTCCATTTTGGGTTAGCACTATTGTCTAGGATCTCTCTGAAATGGAGAGAAAAGTAACTGTCAGGAAACCTGCTAGAAAGCAACAGTCAAAAGATGTATATATGGGGATGGAGGTTTCTAATCCAAAAGAAAGTTCAAAAAAAGACATCAAGGGAGCATAGTAGTGCAGGTCAAAAGCATGACTTAGCAGTTGCTGATCATAATCACGGTGTCCTGTGCTTTGGGTCACTCAGAGGAGTCTCAGGACTTCTGAGGACACTCAGAGTCTCCCTGAAAATCAGACAGGTTAGAGGCACCAACAGTTTGCTTTTCTATCCCTAGCAGTTCACTGGCTGTCCCAGGCAAAGATGAGTAGACTAATTCCCTTCCCTTTTGCCCCAGCCACCTTGGAGGGAACACATAGATGGTATGTTCCTGAAGCTGGGCATTCTGGTATCCTTGGGCAACTATATCTATTTTCTTCACTTTTAAATCATAAGTTGTTGTTGTTCAGTCTCTCAGTCATGTCCGACTCTTTGCGACTCCATGGACTGCAGCATGCAAGGCTTCCTTGTCCTTCACCAACTCCCAAAGCTTGCTCAAATTCATGTCCATTGAGTCAATGATGCCATCCAACCAACTCATCCTTTGTCATCCCTCTTCTTCCTGCCTTCAATCTTTTCCAGCATAAGGGTCTTTTCTAAGGAGTCAGTTCTTTGCATCAGGTGGCCAAAGTATTGGAGCTTCAGCTTCANTTCCTCCATTCTATCCAGAAGCACAGTAGTAACCAGAGGTATAAATGGGTGGATGGTTTGATAGTAAATAATGTGGAATTTCTTCCTAGTTTTCAATTCAGTCATTAAACAAACTATTTGAACAAGGAACTGCATTAAACATTCAAGGATATGGTGATAATTGTGTTCATGTGTGTTGTGGGTATATTGTGGCTTTACTACCTTATTTTTTTTTAAAGGAAGAGGTGTTTTATATATGATATAAATACAGATATTTAAAATATTAATTTAGGATAAATTGTATGTCGTGATTTAAATGATAATTAAGTGGTGAAAATGAAAGTGAAGGTCGCTCAATCATGTCCGACTCTTTGCGACCCCATGGACTATACAGTCCATGAAATTCCCCAGGTCGGAATACTGGGGTGGGCAGCTTTCCCTTCTCCAGGGGATCTTCCCAACCCAGGAATCGAACTGGGATCTCCTGTGTTGCAGGCAGATTCTTTATCAACTGAGCTATGAGAGAAGCCAATTTAAGTGACAATATATTGTCAAAAACAGAGAAGAATCCAAGATTTTGCCCAACTTGCAAGGTAATTAATTAGCCTCCCATAGTTTTATGAATGCTGGCATAAGTCTTATAGGTCAGAGACAAAGAAATTTACTACTCACAGCTCAGCAGGTAGCATTAGATTTATGTTTGTGCCACTTCCTTGTGTCCTCTAAGACCCCCAAAGTTGACACAGGCAGGCACAGATAACTGCTATGGAGTAAATACAGTTGTATTTGTCACAGCTGTATAATCCTGAGGTTAGGAAGACCCAGTCTTTTATAGTGGGCTGTAAGCAAAACCACCCAATCTTTATCCTTGAGGAAGACATTGTCTTTCTTAAACTGGACAGCAAACAAGCCTGCTCTCTCCTCTGGAGAAAGACAATGCCACTATCTTCCAAGGTGGTTTGCCATATATATTCTTGAAGACAGTTTGGAAGAAAAAGTTTTCAGTGCTTCTGCTCACAAGTTGTGCAGCAAAATAAGGGATTTATGGTGAACTGTCTCCCAGTCATATAATGGTACAGGTTAGTGTTCACTTGGATATATAGAGAGGAGGGTGAGGAAAAGGAAGAGTAAATTGTCAAAAGTAGATACCAAAAATAAAGCTAACACAGAATAATATATCCTAGGTCTAATTAAGAACAGAGCTGGAGAAAAGTAGGTAGAAAGGTGGACATATGCTTGAATCATGGAGAAAGAATAACTCAAAGGATCTGAGTGAGAATTAGGAAATCTAAGCAGCTTCTCAGGGAATCTAGAGTTCAGTGGCAAGCATCTTCAGGTTGCAGTGCCGGCTTGAAAGAACCCGTTTCCTTCCAAAATGATGTTGCTAAGAAACAGTAACTAGAAGATATGGGAGTAAAATAGGGTAAAAATAAAAGAAAAGCCAACTTTAAGTAGCTATTACAAAGAAACATAATAACGCTGCTTCATAAGTGGCTCAGTGGTAAAGAACTTGCCTGCCTGTGCAGGAGACACAGGAGATCTGGGTTCAGTCCCTGGGTCAAGAAGATCCCCTGGAGGAGGGCATGGCAACTCACTCCAGTATGCTTGCCTGTAGAATTCCATGGACAGAGGAGCCTGGTGGGCTAGAGTCCATAGGGTCGTAGAGTCAGACACGCCTAAGCAACTGAGCACACATACGGAAGCTGCCACACTCTACCTGGAATGTGCTCAGCTCAGTCATTGCAGTCGCTCAGTCATGTCCAGCTCTCTGCGACCCCATGGACTGCAGCACGCCAGGCCTCCCTGTCCATCACCAGCTTCCGGAGTGCACTCAAACTCATGTCCATTGAGTCGGTGATGCTATCCAACCATCGCATCCTCTGTCATCCCCTTCTCCTCCCACCTTCAATCTTTCCCGGCATCAGGGTCTTTTCAAACGAGTCAGCTCTTCGCATCAGGTGGCCAAAGTATTGGAGTTTCTTCAGCTTCAGCATCAGTCCTTCCAATGAACATTCAGGACCGATATCCTTTGGGAGGGACTGGTTGGATCTCCTTGCAGTCCACGGGACTTTCAAGAGTCTTCTCCAACACCACAGTTCAAAAGCATCAGCTCTTCGGCACTCAGCTTTCTTTATAGTCCAACTCTCACATCCATACATGATGACTGGAAAAACCATAGCCTTGAAGATGGACTTTGTTGGCAAAGTAATGTCTCTGATTTTTAATATGCTGTCTAGGCTGGTCACAATTTTTCTTCCAAGGAGTAAGCATCTTTTTATGTCATGGCTGCAGTCACCATCTGCAGTGATTTTGGAGCCTCCCCAAAATAAAGTCTGCCACTGTTTCCACTGTTTCTCCATCTTTTTGCCATGAAGTGATGGGACCAGATGTCATGATCTTAGTTTTCTGAATGTTGAGCTTTCAGCCAGCTTTTTCACTCTCCTCTTTCACTGTAATGTGATGGCTTACCATAAATAGGGTTGGTGGATGTTCACCTCTATCCCAGCTTTTTGGAGAAGTCCTACGCTGTTTACTTTGAATTCTACCCCATATGAGGACCCAGATTCCGGCCTATCTACATTGTTATAGTCCTCATGTTTCAAGGGCTAATGAGTATCCTAGGATATTGAAATGGGGAAGGATTTGTATATAACAGAATTACAAATAAATAACTAAAAAACATATAGGGGTTTAACTCAATACATTTTCCCTCTCATTCACAAAATCCATTCCTAGTGAATGGTGGTATATGCATCAGCTCTGCAGCACTCACAGATGACCCCCAATCTTAGTGGCTTTCAATAACAGAGCACATTATAATTGGTGGCTGCAGTTTGGCTGTAGATTCTGTGTCCCTGCTTGATTCCATTTGGCTCTGTTCCATGTATTGTTTTATTCCTGGACCCAAGAGAAAGAAGAAGTTGCTGAATGGGATGGGCCATTTCATGGCAGGAGACAGAAGCAAAAGAACTGGCAGAAGCTCACAATGCCTCCTAGGGCTTCTGGAAGATGGTAACCCACACCAGGTATGCTCATAGTCCTTTACCTCAAATATATCAAACAGCTGAATTTAACATCAATAGGCAGCAGTTTTTACAGGAAGTGAATGTTCTTGTACATCATACTATAGTTTACAATGGGACATTTTCTTGGGAATATTTCTTTACTATCTCTCAGGGATCTTTCCTCCATTTTGGGTTAGCACTATTGTCTAGGATCTCTCTGAAATGGAGAGAAAAGTAACTGTCAGGAAACCTGCTAGAAAGCAACAGTCAAAAGATGTATATATGGGGATGGAGGTTTCTAATCCAAAAGAAAGTTCAAAAAAAGACATCAAGGGAGCATAGTAGTGCAGGTCAAAAGCATGACTTAGCAGTTGCTGATCATAATCACGGTGTCCTGTGCTTTGGGTCACTCAGAGGAGTCTCAGTACTTCTGAGGACACTCAGAGTCTCCCTGAAAAGCAGACAGGTTAGAGGCACCAACAGTTTGCTTTTCTATCCCTAGCAGTTCACTGGCTGTCCCAGGCAAAGATGAGTAGACTAATTCCCTTCCCTTTTGCCCCAGCCACCTTGTAGGGAACACATAGATGGTATGTTCCTGAAGCTGGGCATTCTGGTATCCTTGGGCAACTATATCTATTTTCTTCACTTTTAAATCATAAGTTGTTGTTGTTCAGTCTCTCAGTCATGTCCGACTCTTTGCGACTCCATGGACTGCAGCATGCAAGGCTTCCTTGTCCTTCACCAACTCCCAAAGCTTGCTCAAATTCATGTCCATTGAGTCAATGATGCCATCCAACCATCTCATCCTTTGTCATCCCTCTTCTTCCTGCCTTCAATCTTTTCCAGCATAAGGGTCTTTTCTAAGGAGTCAGTTCTTTGCATCAGGTGGCCAAAGTATTGGAGCTTCAGCTTCAGCAACAGTCTTTGCAATGAACATTCAATGTTGATTTCCTTTAGGATTGATTGGTTTATTTTCTTGGGCTCCAAAATCACTGCAGATGGTGACTGCAGCCATGAAATTAAAAGACACATAGTCTTAAGTAGGTCTGCTCTTAAATAAATTCTTATCTTTATATTTACTACAAGGCCCAAGTGCCCAGGGGGAAGTAGAACAGTAAGGAAATGCAGTGAGTCAGGAGAACATCTTTATTAAAGAAAGAATTTCCTTTTTATCCATGGGTAGAAGCAACAGACAATGAGACTGAGTGACAGACAGAATGCAAGGTTGCTCTTGCCCTTACCTGAGTCCTGCATCCTGATTCATCCCTCAGGTAAATAAGAGGGCTGTATATCTAGATTAAAGTTCACATATGCAACAGGACCTTGAGGAAATACTTTGCTCACCAGGGTCCCTGTTTTATGTGTCTCCCAGTCCCTATCCAAATTCCAATCTTCTCTGATTACACTCCACAGATATACAGATTATTTTTCTATTTGCTTAATAGCCTCACTTCAACATCTCAGCTTTAAATTGAGAAACCACATTCTGGTTAAACCCCACAGCTTTCAGGAACCATGGGAAACTGGCACTTTACTTGAAGTTATGTGTGTGCATCAATGAAAAGAAGAATGCCAGGATGACTAAAAGATTTGCTCATCATGTCCCCTCAGTTCTTTAAAGATTTGATCCAAAGAATTGCTCTGTTGATTTCTTGGCTACTTAGATTTCATTACTATTCTAGCCACAAGTGAATTTTTGACATTCTGAATGAATAGTTTGCTTGCATGCCCGAAACAGGAGGGGAGACGTCAAGAAGGTGCTCCTGAGAGTGACAGAGAACGTGAGAGGACATGGTTTGTGAGACCATTTGAGTCATTTTTGTGAAAGACTTGGAAGCTGCAGCTGTATCTCTCCTACAAAGGATAAACTCCTCAATCTCAGTGGCTTTATCAAATGACATATGAAATTCAAATGGCTGGCTGTGGAGGGTGGGGGAGGGGTGTGCATTCTCTTTGGTTGGCCAGTTCGTGAGTAGGTCATATACACACACAGGCCCTATGTGTTTTGGGGCACTTCCCTCCTCTAGAGACCCAGATTACTACTCTCTGCTCAGGCTGTCAATGAAGAAAGAGACAGTAGTGGATGATGAGCCTGGCCTGGCCAATGGTATCAATCACGTCTGCCTGTATTTCACTAGCCTGAATTTACCGCATGGCTCCATTTAACTAGAGGCAGGGGAAGGGTTGGAGTAGGAAATGGCAACACACTCCAGTATTCTTGCCTGGAAAATGGGCTACAGTCCAGAAGGTAGCAAAGAGTCAGACATGACTGAATGACTGAGAACAGGGAAACGATGGATAATGTAATCTGGTTAAATGCTGAGTCAGAAAGAACAGCACAGGAATTTAATGAATAACCAGTCAATTTTTGCAACAGGCTATTTCTGAAATCAAGGATGCAGTCCTCCTCACTTTGCATCCTCGGTGTTCACAAACTATTGCTGAACACTTTCCCTCTGGCTTTCTGGGTGATGCTGTTGCTTCAGAAGTCTCTGCAGTGGTTAGGAACCCTGCCAGCCAGCCTCTCTCCCACTCAGCTATCCCGACCCCCAGCCTCTGCTCTATATGGTGAAGATAGTGCTGGTGAGAGAGAAGTTCTATTTACGATGGTGGGGGGTAAAAAACACTTATAAAATATTGCTCAGGGCACTGAATTTATAATTTTACCACAATCCCCTTTTCCAGCTTCCTCTACATCCACAGTAGCTACAGATAATTTCTTCCTGTTTTCTTAGGCTACAGACTGAGTTTATTTTAAACACTAGTGCCCACCCTCAGGGTTGCCTGACACTCATCCTATGGGCAGGACTGCATGCCAACTTGAGGATATGAGACAGGTTTAAAAATAGCATTTCTGTTCCCACCCATAACTTTCAGAGAATAGGTGTAGAGATATTCTTGTGTGAGATTAAAATTGGTACCTATCCCCTAGCCCCAGCTTCCCCTTCATTTTTAATTGCTTCCTTCCTCCTACTATTTTCCACACTATCTGAATTGTATCAGCCCCAGGCATATGGGAAAGTGGGTTCTACCGGATGGCTATTGTCAGTCAGGAAATAGCTACCATCAAACACTGTTTGCTAATGATCATATTTGATGTGATAAAATGGATGTGAATATTAAGTTTGAACCAACTCAGCACCATCTCAGATTTAAAAAAAACAAACAGGCAAGAGGACTGACAGCTTTGCATACACCATTTTCTTTCTATTTTCTATAATTCTGACATATTCACATTTCACTAAATAAGAGTGAACACCACCACCCACCCACTCACCAGGCGTTCACTTTATATATAGCTATAGATATTCAAAGCAAAACAAAGCAAAGAAGGATTCGTGTGACAGAATTTGTGATGGGATTTTGAAGAGAGCTGGGACTTTTTTATATTTAATTACCAGTCCAGGTTGTGGGTCTACAAAATGCTATTGGTTAAGGCACTACATATTCTTTGCTTCAGTTGCTTGCTTATTATTCATTCATTCATTCAATATTTTTGTGTATGCCCTGAACACCTGGTACTATGCTAGTCCTATGAACACAGAACGAATAGAACAATATTCTTCTTACATAAGGAGAGGTACATATGCAACCGCTGTTGTTCAGTCATACAGTCGTGTCTGACTCTTTGTAGCCCCTTGGACTGCAGTATGCTGGGCTCCCCTGTTCTTCACTATCTCCCAAAGCTTGCTCAAACTCATGTTCTTTGAGCCAGTGAAGCCAGTTACATTTGCAATAGTAACTGCTACATCTGGAGAAAGGGGAGCATGAGAAAGGCTTCACAAGTCTGAGTAGTTCTTCAAAGATGAAGCATTATCCAGACAGAACTCTATCTTACATACCTTTGTGTTGAGTGTTTGCTATGGGCTGGGCACTATTTTGGGGACTGCAAATGTGATAAGACCTATGGCTATAGAGACTGGTAGGATTTAAAGTTTAGAAGACCTTATATATTGTGCATGGGTTTGAACTTCACATCTGAAGACTTTGTGAGTAGAGTCATAGGATCAGTTTCTCAGAATGGCTTTCTTACCATCGCTGTGGGAAACAAAAGGATTGCATAGATTCAAAGGTTATGCCACTATTTGGCAACTCTTTTATTTATTCATTCTCAAATCTTTAACTTCCTACAATGAACTATTTCTGGATCTTTTTCAAATGGTCAGGGTCATTCAGTTCTGTTTGCGTTCTCACCCTGAACACATTCCACATTTCAATCATGGTGAGAGAAAACATTACTCTTGGCTTCAAGTTCCTTTCTCAATTTCTTTCCACTCCTTGGATATTGGAAAGTCCCTGAAATCAAAGTTCTTGAAGCTTAGCTCGAGGAGTCTAGGAGATACAACTCCTAGAAAAGAGTAAATTATCACAGATAATTTACTTGCCTTGATTCTCTGTAGGCATCTAAACACAGAGTGTGAACAAGAAGTGTCATGCTTCTGAGAGTGTGGGCCTAGCATTCTAAACTGGTTAGTTTGAGTTAATAGTGAGGCTCCCTACTGGCTTTCAAGTTCTGGCTACAACTCACTGACTCCAACCACTGACCACCCACAACTCATTTCAGGAAATTCTGGCCCAACAGGCCTGAGTATGATTATTCTTCAGGATAAATTTGTTCTGTTCATGGAGCAGTTTGAAAGAGCGCTTGTGACTTGTTAAGAAAATGTAGTTACTCTCTCTGTCCAATCTTCTCCACTCAGAGGCCCCAGCAATTCTGGGAGAAATTTAAGCTCGAAAGAGAGCCTAGCCTGGACTTCTTCCGAAATTTCCCAGGAAGGGCTCAGGCTCTGCCCCTATTCCCCCTTCATCCCCTGAGATAATGGGCCTAGAGAACCTACCTTCCTTATTACCATCCCCCTGTGGGTATTCTGGACCGTGTCAGTGAGAACGAGTTGAGTGAGTTCCCTCTCAGCGGGATACTGGGATCCACTTGCCTCAGCAGCTGCCTGATAGCCTGTGGCCAAGTACACCAGCCGCTGACTCCCAGGAAGCCCAGACAGCTATGTTCAAGGGGTTCCGCTACTGCCGTTTTCCTCCACATCAGCTCCTGAGGATGGGTGAATGCGGCAACTCTTTCTGCAGGAAGTAGCCACACTTCCTTTGCCCCTACCTGAGGGTTGGACTGTGAAGAAGGCTGAGCACCAAACAATTGATGCTTTTGAACTGTGATGTTGGAGAAGACTCTTGAGAGTCCCTTGGACTGCAAGGAGATCCAACCAGTCCATTCTGAAGAGCAGCCCTGGGATTTCTTTGGAAGGAATGATGCTAAAGCTGAAACTCCAAGTACTTTGGCTACCTCATGAGAAGAGTTGGCTCATTGGAAAAGACTCTGATGCTGGGAGGGATTGGGGGCAGGAGGAGAAGGAGACGACAGAGGATGAGATGGCTGAATGGCATTACTGACTCGATGGACGTGAGTCTGAGTGAACTCTGGGAGACAGGGAGGCCTGGCGTGCTGCGATTCATGGGGTTGCAAAGAGTTGGACATGACTGAGCAACTGTACTGAACTGAACCACGCCACACACCAACCAATATTTATAACTTTGGGGAGAGTGTTCAGTTTTTAGCAGGCTGAGTTTCAAATGTAAAGTTCACTGAGAACTTTACACAGTTCTCCGACAGAACTTTACACAGAGGAAAGTCTCAGTCTCAGGTGGACCTAATTAACACTTCCTGTGTCTAAGGCTCCCTTAGCTAGTGCTCTCTGAACCAGACCTCCAGCATCAGAGTACTTGCAGAACACATTTTGTTAACTTCACAGGCATTCAGGAAAGTAACTCACCCAGCTCTCCCGTTCTCATCCTGCTCACCACTGCTTAGGCATTAAGAACAAAGATTGAAGGGTTAATCAGTTTGGAGATACTGATTATGTCAACACAGAGGGGTGGGAGGGAGCCTCTGTGACATGTGCCTTCAGCATTTGGGGGGCTCATGTTCCTGGTATTCTTGAAGCATCATAGTGGTATTCCCTAATTAAGGTTTACATAACTTTCTCACTAGCTCTAGAAAAGCACTTCCCCCAAACCTCAATTTTCAATAATTTTTTTTTTCCAGAAACAAGGGGAAGACTTCTCTTAAGAGAACTTTTCTTAAGAGTAATGGAGGGAAAAAAAAAAAAAAGAGTAATGGAGGGGATTATTTGTAATTGCAAATAGGACTTTTATCTCTGACTGTATTTACAATGCTGACCAGAGCTCTTCCCTTAGAAATGGGGTCATACATTTTTTTAAGAAAGCTGAATCAAAGACAGATGAATTTGTGGATGATATTTCATGATGCTCTTGGGGAAATGAATTAGAATCAACAGACTGGAGCACCTTATACAGACTGCATCAGAATCAAAATGAGAAAAATGCTTAGGGGCAGTGCACGCGTGCTCTGATGCCTGTGACATAATTTAAGNAGGACCTTGAGGAAATACTTTGCTCACCAGGGTCCCTGTTTTATGTGTCTCCCAGTCCCTATCCAAATTCCAATCTTCTCTGATTACACTCCACAGATATACAGATTATTTTTCTATTTGCTTAATAGCCTCACTTCAACATCTCAGCTTTAAATTGAGAAACCACATTCTGGTTAAACCCCACAGCTTTCAGGAACCATGGGAAACTGGCACTTTACTTGAAGTTATGTGTGTGCATCAATGAAAAGAAGAATGCCAGGGTGACTAAAAGATTTGCTCATCATGTCCCCTCAGTTCTTTAAAGATTTGATCCAAAGAATTGCTCTGTTGATTTCTTGGCTACTTAGATTTCATTACTATTCTAGCCACAAGTGAATTTTTGACATTCTGAATGAATAGTTTGCTTGCATGCCCGAAACAGGAGGGGAGACGTCAAGAAAGTGCTCCTGAGAGTGACAGAGAACGTGAGAGGACATGGTTTGTGAGACCATTTGAGTCATTTTTGTGAAAGACTTGGAAGCTGCAGCTGTATCTCTCCTACAAAGGATAAACTCCCCAATCTCAGTGGCTTTATCAAATGACATATGAAATTCAAATGGCTGGCTGTGGAGGGTGGGGGAGGGGTGTGCATTCTCTTTGGTTGGCCAGTTCGTGAGTAGGTCATATACACACACAGGCCCTATGTGTTTTGGGGCACTTCCCTCCTCTAGAGACCCAGATTACTACTCTCTGCTCAGGCTGTCAATGAAGAAAGAGACAGTAGTGGATGATGAGCCTGGCCTGGCCAATGGTATCAATCACGTCTGCCTGTATTTCACTAGCCTGAATTTACCGCATGGCTCCATTTAACTAGAGGCAGGGGAAGGGTTGGAGTAGGAAATGGCAACACACTCCAGTATTCTTGCCTGGAAAATGGGCTACAGTCCAGAAGGTAGCAAAGAGTCAGACATGACTGAATGACTGAGAACAGGGAAACGATGGATAATGTAATCTGGTTAAATGCTGAGTCAGAAAGAACAGCACAGGAATTTAATGAATAACCAGTCAATTTTTGCAACAGGCTATTTCTGAAATCAAGGATGCAGTCCTCCTCACTTTGCATCCTCGGTGTTCACAAACTATTGCTGAACACTTTCCCTCTGGCTTTCTGGGTGATGCTGTTGCTTCAGAAGTCTCTGCAGTGGTTAGGAACCCTGCCAGCCAGCCTCTCTCCCACTCAGCTATCCCGACCCCCAGCCTCTGCTCTATATGGTGAAGATAGTGCTGGTGAGAGAGAAGTTCTATTTACGATGGTGGGGGGTAAAAAACACTTATAAAATATTGCTCAGGGCACTGAATTTATAATTTTACCACAATCCCCTTTTCCAGCTTCCTCTACATCCACAGTAGCTACAGATAATTTCTTCCTGTTTTCTTAGGCTACAGACTGAGTTTATTTTAAACACTAGTGCCCACCCTCAGGGTTGCCTGACACTCATCCTATGGGCAGGACTGCATGCCAACTTGAGGATATGAGACAGGTTTAAAAATAGCATTTCTGTTCCCACCCATAACTTTCAGAGAATAGGTGTAGAGATATTCTTGTGTGAGATTAAAATTGGTACCTATCCCCTAGCCCCAGCTTCCCCTTCATTTTTAATTGCTTCCTTCCTCCTACTATTTTCCACACTATCTGAATTGTATCAGCCCCAGGCATATGGGAAAGTGGGTTCTACCGGATGGCTATTGTCAGTCAGGAAATAGCTACCATCAAACACTGTTTGCTAATGATCATATTTGATGTGATAAAATGGATGTGAATATTAAGTTTGAACCAACTCAGCACCATCTCAGATTTAAAAAAAACAAACAGGCAAGAGGACTGACAGCTTTGCATACACCATTTTCTTTCTATTTTCTATAATTCTGACATATTCACATTTCACTAAATAAGAGTGAACACCACCACCCACCCACTCACCAGGCGTTCACTTTATATATAGCTATAGATATTCAAAGCAAAACAAAGCAAAGAAGGATTCGTGTGACAGAATTTGTGATGGGATTTTGAAGAGAGCTGGGACTTTCTTATATTTAATTACCAGTCCAGGTTGTGGGTCTACAAAATGCTATTGGTTAAGGCACTACATATTCTTTGCTTCAGTTGCTTGCTTATTATTCATTCATTCATTCAATATTTTTGTGTATGCCCTGAACACCTGGTACTATGCTAGTCCTATGAACACAGAACGAATAGAACAATATTCTTCTTACATAAGGAGAGGTACATATGCAACCGCTGTTGTTCAGTCATACAGTCGTGTCTGACTCTTTGTAGCCCCTTGGACTGCAGTATGCTGGGCTCCCCTGTTCTTCACTATCTCCCAAAGCTTGCTCAAACTCATGTTCTTTGAGCCAGTGAAGCCAGTTACATTTGCAATAGTAACTGCTACATCTGGAGAAAGGGGAGCATGAGAAAGGCTTCACAAGTCTGAGTAGTTCTTCAAAGATGAAGCATTATCCAGACAGAACTCTATCTTACATACCTTTGTGTTGAGTGTTTGCTATGGGCTGGGCACTATTTTGGGGACTGCAAATGTGATAAGACCTATGGCTATAGAGACTGGTAGGATTTAAAGTTTAGAAGACCTTATATATTGTGCATGGGTTTGAACTTCACATCTGAAGACTTTGTGAGTAGAGTCATAGGATCAGTTTCTCAGAATGGCTTTCTTACCATCGCTGTGGGAAACAAAAGGATCGCATAGATTCAAAGGTTATGCCACTATTTGGCAACTCTTTTATTTATTCATTCTCAAATCTTTAACTTCCTACAATGAACTATTTCTGGATCTTTTTCAAATGGTCAGGGTCATTCAGTTCTGTTTGCGTTCTCACCCTGAACACATTCCACATTTCAATCATGGTGAGAGAAAACATTACTCTTGGCTTCAAGTTCCTTTCTCAATTTCTTTCCACTCCTTGGATATTGGAAAGTCCCTGAAATCAAAGTTCTTGAAGCTTAGCTCGAGGAGTCTAGGAGATACAACTCCTAGAAAAGAGTAAATTATCACAGATAATTTACTTGCCTTGATTCTCTGTAGGCATCTAAACACAGAGTGTGAACAAGAAGTGTCATGCTTCTGAGAGTGTGGGCCTAGCATTCTAAACTGGTTAGTTTGAGTTAATAGTGAGGCTCCCTACTGGCTCTCAAGTTCTGGCTACAACTCACTGACTCCAACCACTGACCACCCACAACTCATTTCAGGAAATTCTGGCCCAACAGGCCTGAGTATGATTATTCTTCAGGATAAATTTGTTCTGTTCATGGAGCAGTTTGAAAGAGCGCTTGTGACTTGTTAAGAAAATGTAGTTACTCTCTCTGTCCAATCTTCTCCACTCAGAGGCCCCAGCAATTCTGGGAGAAATTTAAGCTCGAAAGAGAGCCTAGCCTGGACTTCTTCCGAAATTTCCCAGGAAGGGCTCAGGCTCTGCCCCTATTCCCCCTTCATCCCCTGAGATAATGGGCCTAGAGAACCTACCTTCCTTATTACCATCCCCCTGTGGGTATTCTGGACCGTGTCAGTGAGAACGAGTTGAGTGAGTTCCCTCTCAGCGGGATACTGGGATCCACTTGCCTCAGCAGCTGCCTGATAGCCTGTGGCCAAGTACACCAGCCGCTGACTCCCAGGAAGCCCAGACAGCTATGTTCAAGGGGTTCCGCTACTGCCGTTTTCCTCCACATCAGCTCCTGAGGATGGGTGAATGCGGCAACTCTTTCTGCAGGAAGTAGCCACACTTCCTTTGCCCCTACCTGAGGGCTGGACTGTGAAGAAGGCTGAGCACCAAACAATTGATGCTTTTGAACTGTGGTGTTGGAGAAGACTCTTGAGAGTCCCTTGGACTGCAAGGAGATCCAACCAGTCCATTCTGAAGAGCAGCCCTGGGATTTCTTTGGAAGGAATGATGCTAAAGCTGAAACTCCAAGTACTTTGGCTACCTCATGAGAAGAGTTGGCTCATTGGAAAAGACTCTGATGCTGGGACGGATTGGGGGCAGGAGGAGAAGGAGACGACAGAGGATGAGATGGCTGAATGGCATTACTGACTCGATGGACGTGAGTCTGAGTGAACTCTGGGAGGCAGGGAGGCCTGGCGTGCTGCGATTCAGGGGGTTGCAAAGAGTTGGACATGACTGAGCAACTGTACTGAACTGAACCACGCCACACACCAACCAATATTTATAACTTTGGGGAGAGTGTTCAGTTTTTAGCAGGCTGAGTTTCAAATGTAAAGTTCACTGAGAACTTTACACAGTTCTCCGACAGAACTTTACACAGAGGAAAGTCTCAGTCTCAGGTGGACCTAATTAACACTTCCTGTGTCTAAGGCTCCCTTAGCTAGTGCTCTCTGAACCAGACCTCCAGCATCAGAGTACTTGCAGAACACATTTTGTTAACTTCACAGGCATTCAGGAAAGTAACTCACCCAGCTCTCCCGTTCTCATCCTGCTCACCACTGCTTAGGCATTAAGAACAAAGATTGAAGGGTTAATCAGTTTGGAGATACTGATTATGTCAACACAGAGGGGTGGGAGGGAGCCTCTGTGACATGTGCCTTCAGCATTTGGGGGGCTCATGTTCCTGGTATTCTTGAAGCATCATAGTGGTATTCCCTAATTAAGGTTTACATAACTTTCTCACTAGCTCTAGAAAAGCACTTCCCCCAAACCTCAATTTTCAATAATTTTTTTTTCCAGAAACAAGGGGAAGACTTCTCTTAAGAGAACTTCTCTTAAGAGTAATGGAGGGGATTATTTGTAATTGCAAATAGGACTTTTATCTCTGACTGTATTTACAATGCTGACCAGAGCTCTCCCCTTAGAAATGGGGTCATACATTTTTTTAAGAAAGCTGAATCAAAGACAGATGAATTTGTGGATGATATTTCATGATGCTCTTGGGGAAATGAATTAGAATCAACAGACTGGAGCACCTTATACAGACTGCATCAGATTCAAAATGAGAAAAATGCTTAGGGGCAGTGCACGCGTGCTCTGATGCCTGTGACATAATTTAAGCGGAGACCAGATCCATATGTTAACACCATCACAAAGGGGACCTGCATGTGTTTGTCCCTTACTGACCCAGTTCAGACTATTTGACAGCCACTCGCAAAGTAAAGCTTCCTGCAACTTCCCTGACTGATGTCCAGGGACTGCTCTGGGAGTTTTGACTCCAAAGAAAAGCTCTTGGTACACATGAAGAGATATTCCACTTTGACAGCCAGAACACCAAAGGGTTCAGGTCTTAGTTGTGGGCAACCTGAGTCCCTCTAACAGAAAGAAAAGTATTATCTAGAGAGAATTCTAACTCAAAAAGCTTTCTGGAAGCTTCCACAGTGCCTTCCACAGCAAGCTAGCAACCTCAAGGTGCTTTTATCTCTTTGTACCAACATTCATTCTTTTTCTCAATAAGTGATTATTCAGCACTCACTATTTGGCAGACATCATTCTAGGCCAGTATTTCTCAAACTTTACCTTGCATCAGAATTGCCTGGAGAAGTTTTTAAAACACATATTAGCAGCATCCTATGGCCAGAATTTCAGATTCAGTAGGTCTGGGGTAGAAGCCAAGAATCTGTGCTTCTGACAGGTTCCCAGGTGATAATTATGCTTCTGGTCCAGGAACCACACCTTGAGAACCTCTGTTCTACTCATNATATTAGCAGCATCCTATGGCCAGAATTTCAGATTCAGTAGGTCTGGGGTAGAAGCCAAGAATCTGTGCTTCTGACACGTTCCCAGGTGATAATTATGCTTCTGGTCCAGGAACCACACCTTGAGAACCTCTGTTCTACTCATTTGTAAAGCAACAAAAAATAAAAATATATGGCAAAAAGATCTCTATTATCCTGAAAATTATACTATTTTCTGTCAAAAGAGCAACCACAATGATCCATTAAAGCTGCAACTGAATAGTTCAGACTACTAGTATGAAGAAAGTTGGCTTCTCTTTCCACAGTAAGGACAGACTATGTCTTCAGAAAATAAAACTGCTTGATCTCTGTTCCCTGGGAGATGAAATAGTCTTACCCTCTCTCACAGAAGGGGTCAAATCACTCTTTATAATGGTATAAGTAATAAGACAAAACAAGTTTAATCTCCGTTTAAAAATATATAGACATTCATTTCCTTCTACATAAGTTTTGGGAAATTTTCTCTCATAAACAGTATAATGGAAGAAGCAAATTTAAAAATAATTAAAGTAAAGTTGGCCAATAAAAGATCAAATTCTGAGTTAATACAATAGTAGTACAGGTAAACAATAGGAAAGAGGGAAGACAAGAGAGGTTATAGAAATAGCAGCACCTAGGCTGAAAAACTCATCTAGAGTGGGAAATGAAAGTGAGAGTGATATCAAGAGTGAGTCTTAGATTTCTGTGTTGGAAGTCATTTACTAATATCATTCACTAATTCCTAAAATCAGTAAAACTTGAAGGAAAACAAGATTGAGGAAAAGTCAATAGATCAGTTTTAGAGGTTCCTTAGGCCACTCAGATGAGAAAGTTCTATTAGACAGCTGTGTCTAAAAAAGTAGAGATCAGGGCTGTGTTTTAGTCAGTCAGTTCAGTTGCTCAGTCGTGTCTGACTCTTTGTGACCCCATGGACTGCAGCACGCCAGGCAGCCCTGTCCATCACCAACTCCTGGAGTTTATTCAGACTCATGTCCATTGAGTCAGTGGTGCCATCCAACCATCTCATTCTGTTGTCCCCTTGTCCTCCCACCTTAAATCTTTCCCAGCGTCAGAGTCTTTTCCAATAAGTTAATTCTTCCCATCAGGTAGCCGAAGTACTGGAGTTTCAGCTTTAACATCAGTCCTTCCAATGAATATGCAGGACTGATTTTCTTTAGGATGGTTGGATCTCCTTGCAGTCCACGGGACTCTCAACGGTCTTCTCCAATACCAGAGTTCAAAAGCATCAACTTTTTGGTGCTCAGCTTTATTTATAGTCCAATTCTCACATCCATACATGATTACTGGAAAAACCATAGCTTTGACTAGATGGACATTTGTTGGCAAAGTAATGTCTCTGCTTTTTAATATGCTGTCTAGGTGGTTCACTTTTCTTCCAAAGAACAAGTGTCTTTTAATTTCATGGCTGCAGTCACCATCTTCAGTGATTTTGGAGCCCCCCAAAATAAAGTCTACCACTGTTTCCACTGTTTCCCATCTATTTGCCATGAAGTGATGAGACTGAATGCCATGGTCTTAGTTTTCTGAATATTCAGCTTTAAGCCAACTTTTCACTCTTCACTTTCACTTTCATCAAGAGGTTCTTTAGTTCTTCTTCACTTTCTGGCATAGGGTGGTGTCATCTGTATATCGGAGGTTATTGATAGTTCTCCTGGCAATCTTGATTCCTGCTTGTGTTTCTTCCAGCCCAGCGTTTCTCATGATGTACTCTGCATAGAAGTTAAATAAGCAGGGTGACAATATACAGCCTTGATGTACTCCTTTTCCTATTTGGAACCAGTCTCTTGTTCCATGTCCAGTTCTAACTGTTGCTTCCTGACCTGCATACGGATTTTTTAAGAAGCAGGTCAGGTGGTCTGGTATTCCCATCTCTTTCAGAATTTTCCACAGTTTATTGTGATCCACACAGTCAAAGGCTTTGGTAAAGTCAATCAAGCAGAAATACATGCTTTTCTGGAACTCTCTTTTCTGGAACTCATTTTCAATGATCCAGCGGATGTTGGCAATTTGATCTCTGGTTCCTCTGCCTTTCCTAAAACCAGCTTGAACATCTGAAAATTCATGGTTCATGAATTGTTGAAGCCTCGCTTGGAGAATTTTGAACATTAATAGCATGTGAGATGAGCACAATTGAGCATTCTTAGGCATTGCCTTTCTTTGAGATTGGAAAGAAAACTGACCCTTTCCAGTCCTGTGGCCACTGCTGAGTTTTCTAAATTTGCTGGCGTATTGACTGCAGCACTTTCACAGGATCATCTTTTAGGACTGAAAATAACTCAACTGGAATTTCATCACCTCCACTAGCTTTTTTCATAGTGATGCTTCCTAAGGCCCACTTGACTTCACATTCCAGGATGTCTGGCTCTAGGTGAGTGATAATAGGATCATGGTTATCTGGGTTGTGAGGATCTATTTTGTATAGTTTTCTGTGTATTCTTGCCACCTCTTAATATCTTCTGCTTCTGTTAGGTCCATACCATTTCTGTCCTTTATTAAGCCCATTTTTGTATGAAATGTTCCCTGGTTATCTCTAATTTTCTTGAAGAGGTCTCTAGTCTTTCCCATTCTATTGTTTTCCTCTATTTCTTTGCACTGATCACTGAGGAAGGCTTTCTTATTTCTCCTTGCTATTTTTTGGAACTCTGCATTTAAATGGGCATAACTTTACTTTTCTCCTTTGCTGTTTCTTCTTTTCTTTTCACAGCTACTTGTAAGGCCTTCTCAGACAGCCATTTTGCTTTTTTACATTTCTTTTTCTTGGAGCTGGTCTTCCTCCCTGTCTCCTGTACAATGTCAAGAACCTCCACCCATAGTTCATCAGGCACTCTGTCTATCAGATCTAGTCCCTTAAATCTATTTCTCACTTCCACTGTATAATCATAAGGGATTTGATTTAGATCATACCTGATTGGTCTAGTGGCTTTCCCTACCTTCTGGTTCCAAATAGGGAAAGAATATTGTCACCTTGCTTATTTAACTTGGATGCAGAGTACATCATGAGAAATGCTGGGCTGGCTGAAGCACAAGCTGGAATCAAGATTGCCAGGAGAAATATCAATAACCTCAGATATTTAGATGATACCACCCTTATGGCAGAAAGCAAAGATGAACAGAAGAGCCTCTTGATGAAAGTGAAAGAGGAGAGTGAAAAAGTTGGCTTAAAGCTCAACATTCAGAAAACGAAGATCATGGCATCTGGCCTCATCACTTTGGCAAATAGATGGGAAACAGCAGAAACATTGACAGACTTTATTTGGGGGGGCTCCAAAATCACTGCAGATGGTGACTGCAGCCATGAAATTAAAAGACACTTGTTCCTTGTAAGAAAAGTTATGACCAATTTAGACAAAATAATAAAAAGCAGAGACATTACTCTGCCAACAAAGGTCCATCTAGTCAAACCTATGGTTTTTCCGGTAGTCATGTATGGATGTGAGAGTTGGACTATAAAGAAAGCTGAGCACCAAAGAATTGATCGTTTTGAACTCTGGTGTTGGAGAAGACTCTTGAGAGTCCCTTGGACTGCAAGGAGATCCAACCAGTCCATCCTAAAGGAAATCAGTCCTGAATATTCATTGGAAGGACTGATGCTGAAGCTGAAACTCCAATACTTTTGCCACCTGATGGGAAGAACTGACTCATTGGAAAAGACTCTGATGCTGGGAAAGATTGAAGTTCAGAGGAGAAGGAATCAACAGAGGTTGAGGTTGTTGGATGGCATCATCGACTCAATGAACATGAGTTTGGGTAAACTCCAGAAGTTGGTGATGGACAGGGCTGCCTGGTGTGCTGCAGTCCATGGGGTCACAAAGAGTTGGACATGACTGAGGGAATGAACTGAGGATGAGACTAAAAGAATCTAAGACAGGAAATAAGGTAAGTGTACAACATTCTTTTGAGTAACTTGTCTATGAAGTGATAGACAAAGAAATTGTGGTTTTTAGAGAGAAGGATTTTTTCATGAGAGGCTTAAATATGTTATATGTTGAGAATCTAAATGAGGGACATGAAAAATTTGAAACACACGACAGCAACAGAGAGAGACACAGAGCGTGAGAGAAATGGAGAGAAGATCAAGAAGAAATGGAGAGAATGATCAAGAAGACTGCTGTTTGAACTCCCTTTGAGCAGGAGGTATATATAACTCTTCCTTGAGACTAGAAGGAAAGGAGGTAAGGCTACGTGCATCGGTTGATCCATTTGTAGGAAGGTGAGAAAGCCTGCAATTGACAGCCTATAACCTTTCATGCAATAGGAGGAAAAGTTGCTTTCTGATATGTAAAAGAGACCCAATAAACAGTTTATGGAGGGAGAAGTTTCTCACAGTGTAAGAAATAGAGGAATCAATGTGTGAGAAAAATCAGATGGTATGGAAAACTTAATAGCACTCTAGACTATGAATTTGTAATGACACCATTTTTCTCAGTAGCAGTCAAGAGGCCAAGTGAGGAGTAGAAAAGGAGAATTAAAAAATGACTCGATGGGTGGTTTGCGTCTTCAGAATGTCAACAAGGATACAAAATCAAGGACAGTGGCAAAGAAACTGGAAAAGATTATCAAGGGAGAATAAGAATGAAACAGTATTTCAGGAGCCAGATTCTCCTTTTAGAAGTACTAGGTGATAGACCGTGGAGTCTAGTACACAGACTTCTGGAGGTAAGCAAAGCTACCTCCAGAATGATGGACTCTGTGAAAAGTCAGAGTTCAGAGTGTTGGAGAGTGAGAATCTAAAAGAGATAGGAGTAAAAATGCTCAGTAGCTGGTGTATTTACATTTATGTAACACTGTGACCTAAATATTGTGAAATATTAATTTATTGAATCCATATGGGCTTCCCGGGTAGCTCAAATGGTGAAGAATCTGCCCGCAATGTGAAAGACCTGGGTTGGGAAGATTCCTAGAGAAGGACATTGCAACCTCCTTTAATATTCATGCCTGGAGAATTCCATGGATAGAGGAGCCTGGTGGGCTACAGTACGTGGAGTTGCAAAGAGTCAGACACGACTGAGCAACTAATGCTTTCACAAATACATATAATAACCTTAAGGACCGTTATCATGGTTATGGCCCCCCCTATACAGATGAGGAAATCTGAGTCACAGAGAAATTTACTTGCCTGTGATCACACAGATACTAAGCAGTAAAGCTGGAATTTAAAGATGGCAATTTTTCTACAGAAGCTGTGCTGGTAGTCAATATTTTATGTTGCCTCTCCTTTGACATTTTAGATTTCAGAGTTGCTCTGGCCCAGTAGCTTTCAATCTTGATTGCACCTTAGATTCACTGAGGCTACACACCAAATCAAAATCTCTGAAAGTGGGATCCAGGGATTTGTGATTTTTATAAAGTTTCTCAGGTGACTGCAATGTGCAGACTAGGGTGAGAACCACTGATTTAGACCTAAATGAAAAAGCAGCAGTTAATACGATCATGCTGTGCTGTGCTGTGTGCTTAGCTGCTCGGGCATGTCCGACTCTTTGCAGCCCCATGGACTGCAGCCTGCCAGGCTCTTCTGTCCATAGGACCTCCAGACAAGAATACTGGAGTGGGTTGCCATTCCCTCCTCCATGGGATCTTCCCAACCCAGAGATCAAACCCAGGTCCCCCTGCAATACAGGTGGATTCTTTACCATCTGAGCCACCAGGGAAATCCAAATATGATATCAATAGACAAATTAAAGTGGAGGAAACCAGAGTCAAATGCTAACAAGAAAATGCTGCACCCAGGTAGGATATAGAAGAATTCAGAGTTTCTATGGACAATGAGATGGTATAGAGATTAAGAATGAGAAGAAAGACAAAAATTCAGATAATAATCTTTCTAGAGAATAGTGATGAAACTTAATGTCTAATTTCCAACTCACATCCCTGAGTATAGTAGAAGCATTTATCTTCAGACTCAAAACAACATTAGAAAATTGGATGATCTTCCTGGGGAAAACCAGGCTTTAATGTGAGTGCCACACCCCAGAGTAAAGCTCTCTTCAATTTGGTACTAGGGTGTGTGGGGAGGGGCACACCTGTCTTCTTCTTCCACTAGTGCACCTAAAATGAAGCATACCAATCACAAATCTCACACAGCTACCTACAACATAAATGCCCTTAGAGGTGAAAGTGAAAATTTCTCACTTGCGACTGACTCTTTGCAACCCCATGGGCTATACAGTCTATGGAATTGTCCAGGCCAGAATCCTGGAGTGGGTAGCCTTTCCCTTCTTCAGGGGATCTTCCCAACCCAGAAATCAAACCCAGGTCTCCCACCAGCAGATTCTTCACNCATACCTGTCTTCTTCTTCCACTAGTGCACCTAAAATGAAGCATACCAATCCAAAATCTCACACAGCTACCTACAACATGAATGCCCTTAGAGGTGAAAGTGAAAATTTCTCAGTTGCGACCGACTCTTTGCAACCCCACGGGCTATACAGTCTATGGAATTGTCCAGGCCAGAATCCTGGAGTGGGTAGCCTTTCCCTTCTTCAGGGAATCTTCCCAACCCAGAAATCAAACCCAGGTCTCCCACCAGCAGATTCTTCACCAGCTGAGCCACCAGGAAAGCCCTTAGAGGTAACAAGTTTAAATAGTTGTATAAGAAAACCATGCCAGCTGATCTAACTCTTATAAATGTTAACAACCAACTACAGATGATCAGATCATTTGTTTCCTTTCAACTAGGATGATATTAATTGTAAAACATGTTGTTTTATGTATCACAGAAAAAGCACTGCCAATTAAATTGTGCTGATTTTAAGACACACCCTGATTTCAGAGCAATATTCATTTGAGTTGATTCTAATAAATGGATGAACCTAAAGCCTATTACACAAAGTGAAGTAAGAGAAAACCAAATATCATATATTAATGCATATATATGGAATCTAGAAAAAGCTACTGATGAACGTATCTACAGGGCAGCAAGAAATGCAGACATAGAGAACAGACTTTTAGACACAGTGGGGGAGGAAGAAGGTGGGATGACTTGAGAGAGTAGCATTAAAACATACACATTAGTAAGTGCTCGTTGCTCAGTCGTGCCTGACTCTTTGCGACCCCATGGACTGCAGCCCACCAGGCTCCTGTGTCCATGAGATTTTCCAGNTGGAGACAACACAAAAAAGCAGTGTTTGTCAGGGATTAGGGTAAAGGATGGACTTCCCTGATGGCTAAAACAGTGAAGAATCTGCCTGCATTGCAGGAGACACAGGAGACACAACTTCAATCCCTGGGTCAGGAAGACCCTCTGGAGGAGAAAATAGCAACCCATTCCAATATTATTGCCTGGAAAATTTCATGGAAAAGGAGCCTGGCAGACTATAGCTCATGGGTTGGCAAAGACTGAGCATATGATGGAGGGATTATTAGGGATAACTGGGAAGAGCATAGATTACTTTTAGGACAGTGAAACTACTCTGAATAGTAATACTATGGTGGTAGATGTATATCATTATAAATTTATCCAAATCCATAGAATACAGAATACCAATACTGGAACCTAATATAAACTATGGACTTGGGGCAATGATATGTTGGTGTAACTTCATCAGTTGTAACAAATGTACTAATCTAGGGGCTTCCCAGGTGGCACTAGTGGTAAAGTACCTGCCTGCCAGTGCAGAAGATGTAAGAGACACAGGTTCAATCCCTGTGTCAGGAAGATCCTCTGGAGGAAGACATGGCTACTCACTCCAGTATTCTTGCCTGGAGGATTCCATGAACAGAGGAGCCTGATGAGCTACAGTGCATAGGGTTTCAAAGAATCAGACACTACAGCAGTGACTTAGCAGGCAGGCAGGTACCAGTCTGTTCAGTTCAGTTCAGTCACTCAGTCATTTCCGATTCTTTGTGACCCCATGAACCACAGCACAACAGGCTTCCCTGTCCATCACCAACTCCCGGAGTCCACCTAAATCCATGTCCATTGAGTCCGTGATGCCATCCAACCATCTCATCCTCTGTTGTCCCCTTCTCCTCCTGCCCTCAACTTTCCCCAGCATCAGGGTCTTTTCAAATGAGTCAGCTCTTCACATCAAGTGGCAAAAGTATTGGAGTTTCAGCTTCAGCATCAATCCTTCCAGT
>SJYW01022011.1:2548611-2570026 GCA_006410735.1 Raphicerus campestris | reverse complement strand
GACTGAGTGACTGAACAACTACAACAACATATATGTGGGTGTGTGAGTGTGTGAGTGTGTATACCTTACATTCCCAAACAATTTAGATCAGCAAGTAATAACAAAAAAAATCTATAAGAGGAGTCTTGCGATAAAAAATTCAGTATTTTCCCAATGCTAGATGTTTCATGACTGCAGGATTTTCACATTCATCTCAACTTGTCATCTTTGGCAACTGAGGTTGAATTGTACCATGATTCTTTTTACCTTTGCACCAGTGAGATGTTCCATTCCCTCAAACTATGGAATTACAGAATGACTTCCAGATATATAAGTTGGAGAAGGGAAGTTCATTTTTTTGTTAAAATAAGAAACAGTAAACTTTTATTGATTCAGAGTCTCTGGAGGAAGTACAGCATTAATTAACATAAATTTGTGGATTATAACATAGAAGAAACTAAGTTTTATTGCTTTTAATTGTCTAGAAAAACTCAAATTTGAGAACATATTGCCAAGCCCTAGTCCTACCAAAGTAAATTAGCACTAAAAATTGATTTATTTATTCACATGTCAAATGTGGCAGTTTCTCTTTATGTCACAAATGCACTTGCTTGTATGTTGGCTGCTTCCTCAGTTCTCATAAATAGGTATATGATTCCCTCAGCTAGGTGTTTACTTGTTTAACTTCACCTACCAGTTTAACCTCTCACGAACAACAAAGCAAACTTTCCTAGCTGCATTCCTGTTAGTAGGGAGGGGGACTTAGTGTTTGCTAAGATGGTGGCACTGTGCTGAAGAATCCACCTGCCAGTGTAGAAGATGTTAAGAGACCCAGGTTCGCTCCCTGGTTCAGGAAGATCCCCTGAAGGAAAGCATGATAATGCACTGCAGTATGCTTGCCTAGGAAATCCCACAGGCAGAGAAGCCTGGCAGGCTCCAGTCCATGTGGTCACAAAGAGTGTAGGACATGACTGATTGTGGATACACACACACACGATTCCTCCTAATGCTGAGACATTCTAGGTAAGGAGCAACACAGCACAAGTAGATTTGTTTCTACTAAGAACCTGAATTAAAACATTCTGAATTTTCTATGACTCAAAAATCTTGAGCACTTCTTTGTACCCTTTTGAGCAGGGATTGGCACACTTCTCTGCTTTTTTTTTTTTTTAAATAAAGGGCCAGATAGTAAATATTTTAGGCTTTGTGGGCTACTTAACCCTGCTGGTGTGGCAGGAAAGCAGTCATAGAAAAGACATAAAGAATTAGTGTTTCTGTGTTCTAGTAAAATTTTATTAGAAATATAGGTGGCAGACTGGGGTTGCCTGGCAGGCCATGGTTTGCCAATTTCTACATTAAAGGTATAATCTATGTAGGATGGAGGATATTTTCTTTGGAAACATGAGTGCTAACTTGGTCGGTGCTAACCTAAGCAGAGTTGGAGTGCCTTGTGATAACTTAGCCCCTGTGGAGATATGGTCTCTCTATCTTTCGGGGAAAGCTTCTCTTGAATCCCATCAGGCCTGCACAAGGCTTCTTCGAACTATCTCGCATATAATTATAGGTCTACAAGACTATAGAGAAGTTTATGATGCCCTTCATAATGTCAAGGATCTCCTAACAATTCAAAAACGCCTCCTGTCCTTTATCCTTTCTTCTTGATCATTTCCTTGAAGGAGACTACTACAGCCTCTGTAAAACCCGCTTGCTACAATTCAGCTAACAGAATTAGAGTTGTCACACAAAGGAAGACCATTGAGTCAAAGGTTTTGTCAGTATAAGGCAGAAAGAAAAATAATGGCAGAGGGAAAGGACATAATTGAAGACACAGCCACAGTAAAAAAATTCACCTTATGGGAATTCCCTGTTAGTTCAGTGGTTAGGACTCCTCCCACTTCCACTGCAGGGAGCATAGGTTGCTTCACAATGAAAATTTTAAAAAAAGATCACTGTAGGATAATATAGGAGAACCCTCATTGATTGAAAACATCTGCAAAACAATGTGTTAATTTAGTAGCCAGCAGTGTACAGTTAAAGGCTGCCGTGCTAGCTCTCAATGGTCATGAGAGAAATCAGCCACAAAAGAGGGAAGTCAGCCATAAAAGCCTATGTATATATATAAATAAATATGTTCAGCATATTGTTAACATACGCATACAAGTTTAAAAAACTCTTATTGAAGTATAGTTGCTTTACAATGTTATGTTATTTTCTACTGCACAGCAAAGTGAATCAGCTATACATCTGTTGGTATACATCACATAATTACCCCCTACCTTTTTAGATTTCCCATTTAGGTCACCACAGAGCATTAAGTAGAGTTTTCTGGGCTATACAGTAGGTTTTAAGTAATTACCTATTTTATACATAGTATCAATACTGTGTACATATGTCAACCCCATCTCCTAATTTCTCCCACCCCACTCTTTCCCCCTTGGTATGCATTCAATTTTTAAAGAAGTCATTTCAAAGATATTCAGTATTGCATCAATTCAGTACTGTGCAGAGATAAAAGCAACACATTTATCATACCTTGGGGAATTTGTCTACTAGAAAACAAAATCCTTATACTCATGGAATTTGTAATACAGTAACCTTTAATATGCAGATAATATATGAAATGTATATCACATGTATTTAATAGCTCAGAAGTTTGTGATCAGCCTGAATGTAACTGCTTTAGAAAGAACCAGGTAAAAGGTACATTGATCTTCAGTAACTGGGCTAGAGTTGACAGGTGGTATGCAGCACACTAATGGATTTTATCCAAATTTCAGATGAGGTTATTTAAGTGAGGCAGGTCAGAGATCAATATGCTTCCCCTGGAATCCCAAAGGCACTGCTCAAGAGGAGCAATTAAAGAGCTGTGGACTACACTGGGCATTACTAAAGGTACAAAGGAGGGAGAAAGGGGTGGATGGAGGGATGGACCCAGTGAGGTGTTTCTCACTGAGACAAACCAAAAACATAAAGAGTAAGGGTTCTTGAATGTACAAGGAGCCAGGAGAGCTCAGCACAATAAAATAATAGCTGGTTCCCAAAATAAATCATCAGAGGTGTTAAAACGCAATGTCTTGCTTTTTGAATGTCAAATGATTTCCTGGAGGAGCTTGTGCCATGATATCACTAAGACTACAAAGCCAGCTTCTAAAATGCAGTCATTCCCTCACACCTAAGAAGAAACCTCAAAGATCCCGAAGGAAACTAAAACTTTATTTCAAAAATTTGCTTTGAACTTTGAAAATAAAATAAGAAGATGTATTATTGCAAACACTGAAAGGACTCATCTAAACTGCTAGAGAGCTAGTCCTGATTTTAGAGGGTGATGACAGGCAGGCACATCTATTTTGGTGTCCCTGTGTGTGTAGTCATGTCTAGCTATTTGCGACCCCATGGACTGTAGCCTGCCAGGTTCCTCTGTCCAAGGGGATTCTCCAGGCAAGAATGCTGAAGTGGGTTGCCATGCCATCTTCCAGGGGATCTTCCCAACCCAGGGATCAAACCCAGGTCTCCCGCACTGCAGATGGATTCTTTACTATCTGAGCCTCCNTTTATTCATATTGATAAGAGATTCTCCTTGAAAATGGTGCAGCAATAATGCTTTATAAATGGCTATTAGTTCTGAGTAATCCCTTAGGAAAAAGCATGACGCAGCCACAGAAACAGCATTAGGAAAACAATTGTATGTGATAAAACTTAAATGATTCCATATATAATTTGTCTATTAAAGTATCTTCAACATCAAAATTAAGGTAATAATATATCCCCACTGATTTTCTAATTATATACAGGCAGCATAACATAGGTATACAAGGAGATCTGATCCCTAGATAAAATTGTGAAATGAAATAAATTTCCTTGCTATTCTCCACATCTTCTCCCATACTTTCTCCCACATCTTCAAATTAACTATTTTTCCTTTATCTTACTCTTAGGGAATAATTCTCAAGCAGACAGAAATGAAAACTCACTCAGTACAGATCTTTCGGGTTCAAAGATCACATTTTCTTTTTGTCCCACCTATCCTCTTTGCTTATATCTCTCATTTTCTACAACAGCTAAACAAAAAGCAATTTATTATCATGGTAAAAAAAAAAAACCAGGCATGGGTATGAATGACTGAAAAGCTCAATATTTTCGGAGATGCATCTACTTTTATAATATAAGCTAATTAACATACTTGATGGTTAGAGAGCATCACTGACTCAATGGACATGAATTTGAGCAAACTGGGATATAGGGAAAGACAGGGGATCCTGGCGTGCTGCAATCCACACAGTCACAAAGAGTCAGACATGACTTAGTGGCTAAACAAGAACACACCTGAACCTCTGATTTTTGAGTTGTTAAAATCTTAATTTGGATACCTCATGTAAGTCCTTAACTGGCACCTCAATACTTGATCACAGGGAAAAGGTTCCTCTGCTTTCCTTCCCCTTAATATTCCTGAAAAGACAAGCGGATGACAGCACTAGCTGTCTTCAGTTACTGTAGTCATCCGCTAGCGATGGGTGGCCACCAGCAGTAAGTTGCTCCTCCATCGGCCTCTACCAGGGTAGTGTATTAAGGGCCAGTTTTGTCAGTTTTATCTCCTGTTTCCACTTGCCGAGAATTTTTCCTAAGTACTATTATAAGTGATTAATAAAAAATATATAATAACACATGGCCCCTTCCCTAAAGAAGAGTTAGTCAATTTTCCATTTCCATTGTTCTCAGATGGAGATTAGCAAACATGTTTGAAAAGGTCCAGATAATAAATATTTCAGGCTTTGCTGACCAAGAGGCAAAATCAAGACTATTATGCAGGTACTCACATGACAAGAAAGAAAACAAATTTCCACACATATTTTATTCATGAAATTAAAAACATTATTTATAAACACTGAAAACTGAATTACATATGATTTTTATATGTCACAAAATGTTGGGTTTTTTTTATTTTTTTCCCTCAACCATTTAAGAAATAAAACCCATTCTTTGCTTATGGTCCTACAAAAACAGACTGAGGGTGTAGGTTAGAGAGGGAGGGCAGGAGTGGTATAGCTTTGGCTATAGCTTGTCAACATCTGTTTTAGGAAATATCTAACATGGACTCTATTAATCTAAGTTTCTAACTTTAAAAGGAAATAACATTTAATTTCAAATATCTTTGAATTGGGTACCCATGATCTGTGAGATGCAATAGATAATGTACAGAGTATTTTTATCAAGACTGTATGGAATGATTGCAGCTATAAAAGGCTAAATTAAGTCAGCAGAAGCAAAAAAAAAAAGGAAATGTGTTACAGGTTCAGATAAGAGGATCAGTAGTAGAGAGTTGAAGGGATAAGAGAAAAAGGTAAAGGAGATTAAGAGGCATAAAACTCCAGTTATAAATAAGTCATGAGGACATAATGTACAGTATAGGNAAAAAAAAAAAAAAAAAAAAGGAAATATGTTACAGGCTCAGATAAGAGGATCAGTACTAGAGAGTTGAAGGGATAAGAGAAAAAGGTAAAGGAGATTAAGAGGCATAAACCTCCAGTTATAAATAAGTCATGAGGACATAATGTACCGTATAGGGAATATTGTCAGTTGTACTGCTAACTTTGTATGGTGACAGATGGTAACTAGACTTAAATGGTGATCATTTTGCAATGTAAAGAAATAGCAATCATTATGTTTGTGTGCATGGTTGCTTCAGACCTATCCAACTCTTTTTGACCCTATGCACTGTAGTCCACCAGGCTCTTCTGTCCATGGGATTCTCCAGGCAAGAATACTGGAGTGCATTGCCATTCTCTACTCCAGAGGATCTTCTCGACCTAGGGGTTGAATTTGCGTCTCTTAGATCTCCTGCTTTGGCAGGCAGGTTCTTTACCACTAGAGACACCTGGGAAGTCCATATTTGTGTATCAGGGATTAACATCGTGTTATAAGTCAATACTTCAAAAAAATCAAGCATACTCATAGGAAAAGAGATTAGATTTACAGAGGTGGGGGAGGGGTCTCAGGGAGGAGGAATTGTTACAAGTAACTAACTACTAAAGATGCACTGTATAACCTGATAATATAATTATAACTGCTATTGTTTTATCAAAGTTGAGAGAGTAAATCCTAAGAGTTCTCATCATGAGGAAAATAGAAATAGATGTCTTTATTTTTTAAAAATTTGTATTTATATGAGAGAGTGAATGTTCACTAAGTACTGTGTTAATAATTTCATGGTATATGTAAGTCAAATCATTATGCTATACACCTCAAACTCAAACACCATTCCAGTCATTAAAACTGGAAAAGAAAAAGAGAGGACCACTGGTAGGCCTGATTGTCTGATTTCTAGTAGAACTTGAAACAGTATTAGGATTTTTTTATCCTTGTCTTCCTTCTGCTTCTCTCTGAGTGCAGACTCCATTCTAAACTACTACAGAAGCGTCTTCTCCACAAGGTGGAGAATATACCTACAGGCAGCCTTTTCACTTTCATGCATTGGAGAAGGAAATGGCAACCCACTCCAGTGTTCTTGCCTGGAGAATCCCAGGGACAGGGGAGCCTGGTGGGCTGACGTCTATGGGGTCACACGGAGTCGGACACGACTAAAACGACTTAGCAGAAGCAGCAGCAGCAGCAGCAGCGTTAGGCTCAGGTGCCAGCTTGTTCATCTCAAGAGGATGGTTTTTCTGTGGTTCGCTCAGTAAATACAGTCCCAGGGAGGACCACAGCAGCAGATGCTGTCAGAACTTCACCCATATCCCCTCAGGGTCAGCTTTTTTTTTTTTTTTTTTTTTTTAATGCACATGTCTCCCAGTGAGTTGTCACTCAACAGCCAAAACCTGCATCTCTTTGTTGGAGGACTTGCCCTCAGGCAGCTGGAACTAGCTTGGTCCACCCACCCAGATTTCCAGAAATGTCTGGAGATTTATGTCCCTGTCAGATAGTCTTTAAATAATGACTGACAGGTGTGGGAATAGTCTTATCTCCCTTATCCAAAAGCAAGNGATATGGGTGAAGTTCTTTTTTTTTTTTTTTTTTAATGCACATGTCTCCCAGTGAGTTGTCACTCTCAACAGCCAAAACCTGCATCTCTTTGTTGGAGGACTTGCCCTCAGGCAGCTGGAACTAGCTTGGTCCACCCACACAGATTTCCAGAAATGTCTGGAGATTTATGTCCCTGTCAGATAGTCTTTAAACAATGGCTGACAGGTGTGGGAATAGTCTTATCTCCCTTATCCGAAAGCGAGCTGTAGCCTACACAGCTTTCAGAGCTTTCCTAAGGGACTGACACAAAGGTATCTGTGCAAGAAGAGTTCACACAGTAATACTGAAACTGCTAGCCTTAAAAAGGTCCACTTGCAAGGCTGGCCCTTGGTTGGTATTTGGGAACTGGGATTTCAGAAGGGTCTCCACTATTACCTGGTAAGAGTTACTGTACCTATATTGTACAAACCATGTGGTTCATGCTGAACACATGCTCACCTTCTGGGATTCTGGAACTTAGGTAAGTGCCAGGCTGAGGGTGCCAGCCCCCAAGAAAAGGCTTGGGCACTGAGCCTCTAATGAACTTCCCTGGTTGGCAATATGTTGTCACAATCCATTCACTGGGGAAACAATATTTTTTGTGTGATTCTACTAGAGGAGGATTCAGGAAAGTTTATGCCTGGTCTCCTCTGAGCCTCTTTCTATACATCCCTTTTCTTTGCTCATTTTGCTTTGTATCCTTTCACTGAAATAAATCATAGCTGTGAGCCTGATTATATACTG
The DNA here is from genome assembly GCA_006410735.1 of Raphicerus campestris. Classification (NCBI taxonomy): domain Eukaryota; kingdom Metazoa; phylum Chordata; class Mammalia; order Artiodactyla; family Bovidae; genus Raphicerus; species Raphicerus campestris. Next base: position 2,562,307 of record SJYW01022011.1, on the reverse strand, counting down.
AGTCCTGTAAATCCTCTTAGTGAGTCAGAAAACTTGGGAGTGGCCTTGAGGACTCCTGACATAGCATCCTTTGTGGGACCTTGCTCGGTATTCTTTTTCCAAATACAATATCCTTCCTCTCTAAATTTTCTCTAGATGTTTCTTGAAATATTTTCTAATAAATCATTTTCATAGTACTCTTCTCAGGGTCTACTCTTAGGGAACCCAATCTAAGACAGGTTCTATTTCAACCCTTAAGTAATGACTGTGATCAGGAAAACAAGGGGTTCTGATTGACTGTCCAGATATTGACCGTGTGCTCATATGTGTTGCCAGGGAGAAAGGGGCCTTTTCACCAGAAGTGGATAAAAGAGAAGGCAAGTGCTGCACAGACACTAAACCACAGAAAATATGGCCTTTTCCTAGACTGAAAGACTTGTACACTAACATAACATGAGCTCTTGAGTGAACATCCTCATCTAAAAATGCTTTTCATTTATTGATCATTTTTCACAAAGTGAGACTGTATTACTTTATAACTGGTACAGTATAGCTATAGGATATGCAATTAGAAAAAAACTTAAACCTTCTTGAAATTAAGGTGCTTGCTCTTTTGCAAACTTTGCTCCTAGCTAAGTGACTTGTAGCCCACAAACAGCTTTTCAGCACCTAACTCAAGTTTATACCTTGGGAAAAATGAAAAGTTACTGTATCACAAAGTTTCAGTGGAAATTCTAAACATTAAATCTGTAAAATCCAAAGATATATTGTACCTCATTTAGTAAGCTAAAGTCTCATCATGAGTTTACTGATCTTGCAGAAAATAATACTAACTAGATGGAATGTCACATCAGCCAGGTGCATTCCCTTATTCATAAACATTTTCTCAACAGGTGTTTTCCTGTCAATACTCAACAGGTATATTCATTTCAGAAATATATTCCTGGAGTATCTCCCCTTTTATGTTTTTCTCACCTAGGGTTTCCTTTACCTTATGTTTAAATATCTGTAACTTGGTCTAAGTTTCCCTCTGTTTATAGAATATTAATTGACTAAAGCTATATCTAGGACAAGCATTCTCCCTTTGCCTTTGAAAGTGAAAGTCACTCAGTTGTGTCCAACTCTTTGTTACCTCATGGACTATAGCCTGTCAGGCTCCTCTGTCCATGGAATTCTCCAGGCCAGAATCATGGAGTGGATAGCCAATCCTTTCTTCAGATCTTCCTGACCCAGGGATTGAACCCAGGTCTCATGCATTGGAGGTAGATTCTTTACCAACTGAGCCACCAGAGAAGCCCTTGGAGATTGTTATTAAATCATTTGTTAAGGGTAGAGTTAACTATACTCCTCAGGTCAAGGCACACAGTTGGCCAATTACTGTCCCTCACTTTTTTTTTTTTTAGTCTCGTTATTTCCCTTTTTTCTCTCCAGTTTCTACTCCCAAACTTATCCCCTGGGCACATTGGATTGGTAACGTCTACCCTTTCTTTCTGTGTGCTCTACAAAATTTACATTGTTTTGTGTGCATGAATTTTTAATAAAAATATTAATAACGTGAAAAAATGTCTGATTATAAAATACATTTATATTAAAAACATTTCAAAAATTATAGACATGTGCAAAGTGTAAGGACCAGTCATTCACGATCTCACCTACCAGAGACAGGCTTTTTGATAAATAAAGATGTCTGCTTACTAAGGAAAAAGGTCCTATGACTAACACACTTTGTAATCTGTCCTTTTTTTGCACTTAAAAAATGTCACAGACATCTGCCCTAGGTCATAATAATTGCATAGAAATCTACCTCATTTTTCATAATGGCTTTATAATATTCCATGCTATGACCATCACCATTTATTTAACTATTTCTATATTAATAGTGGCATTTAGGTTGCTTCCGATTTTTTATTACCCAAACAATTGTCCAATAAAATATTATGGTACACATTTCTTTAAGAATTAGTAGTAGTAGTCAGTTCAGTTCAGTCGTTCAGTCATGTCCGACTCTTTGCGACCCCATGAATTGCCGCACGCCAGGCCTCCCTGTCCATCACCAAGCCCTGGAGTTCACTCAGACTCACGTTCATCAAGTCAGTGATGCCATCCAGCCATCTCATCCTCAGTCATCCCCTTCTCCTCCTGCCCCCAATCCCTCCCAGCATCAGAGTCTTTTCCAATGAGTCAACTCTTCACATGAGGTGGCCAGAGTACTGGAGTTTCAGCTTGAGCATCATTCCTTCCAATGAACACCCAGGGCTGATCTCCTTCAGAATAGACTGGTTGGATCTCCTTGCAGTCCAAGGGACTCTCAAGAGTCTTCTCCAACATCATAGTTCAAACGCATCAATTCTTCGGCACTCAGCTTTCCTCACAGTCCAACTCTCACATCCATATATGACCACTGGAAAAACCATAGCCTTGACTAGATGGACCTTTGTTAGCAAAGTAATGTCTCTGCTTTTGAATAATTACTGTAGGATAAATTCCTACAAGTTGATTGACTGCAACAAAATATATGGGGCTTCCCAGGTAACTCTATGGTAAAGAATCCATCTGCCAATGCAGATCTTCCCTGGGTTGGGAAGATCCCTGGAGAACAAAATGGCAACCCACTTCCATATTCTTGCCTGGGAAATCCCATGGACAGAAGAACTTGGTGGGATGCAGTCCATGGGGTCACAAAAGAGTTGGACATGACTTAGTGACTAAACAAAAACAACAAAATATATGCACATTTAAATTTTGAGAATAATTTTGAAATTGGCTCAAAATAGGCTAGACCCATTTAATAGGCTAGACCCTCAATAGGATACAAAAGTGTTGATTTCCTTGTATCTTCACCAATGTTAAGTATTTTAGGCCTCCAAAAACTTTTCCAATGTGAAATGGAAAAATATCTTGTACTTTCAATGTACATGTTTTGATAATGTATCTTCAAGTATCTTTTTAACTGTCAGTTATTTATACATCTACCTTAATACATTAACTTGTCACATGCTGCTGCTGCTGCTGCTGCGTCGCTTCAGTCGTGGCCTACTCTGTGCGACGCCATAGACAGCAGCCCACCAGGCTCCCCCATCCCTGGGATTCTCCAGGCAAGAACACTGGAGTGGGTTGCCATTTCCTTCTCCAATGCATGAAAGTGAAAAGTGAAAGTGAAGTCACATAATTTTCCTATTTTATGAATAGACTAATAACTTTTTCTAATAAAAGCAATCATAAATTTTCAATATTCTTTATCATTCATATATATTAATAATACTTTTTCTCTTTTCTTCTTTACTGTTTTTAATGCCAATGACTTTTTATTCCAGACATTCATTCAATTTGTTCATTTTACTCTCATGATTTCTCACTTTGTTGTCATGTTAACAAAGGGCTCTCACCTCCATATTACAAAAATATTTCCCTGTATTTATACTAAGACTGGTAAGATGCATCTTTTCCTTTGTATCACTTTACTTCTACTTTGAAGCTTCACCTTTAAAATATGTGTCCCTTATCATCAAATCCCACTTAATCATCACTTAATCTAGCTAAGTACATTTCTTTCTTTTCATCTTTGCTAAAGCCAATCTTCCATTCTCATAAATTCCATATGTGAATTTCACCCAATTTACCTAATCGGTTCTTCTCTATCCATCTTAGACTTAAGGGAGTGAGCATGCTTTTTTGAGTGCAGATTCATTACTTACATGCAGAGGTTGAGTTCTGCCTTTTTCACATAATGCTTTCTTTCCCAGCTAAATTAATGGGGCCATGTTTCTTGCTCTAGCACACAAAATTTCCAATTTACATTCATGTCTCTGTTTCCTTTTTAATATATTAAATATGCCCAAAATTGAAACACTGTCCCCTGTCTCTACTTNTTCTGCCTTTTTCACATAATGCTTTCTTTCCCAGCTAAATTAATGGGGCCATGTTTCTTGCTCTATCACACAAAATTTCCAATTTATATTCATGTCTCTGTTTCCTTTTTAATATATTAAATATGCCCAAAATTGAAACACCGTCCCCTGTCTCTACTCTTGTAGAGACCCGCCTCAATTGGGTACCACCTCTTGGGACAACTAGTTGCTAGCCTATTAGTTTCTGAAAACTAAGTCCCAAACACTGAGTGACTTAAACAACAGAAATTTATTCTCTGATAGTTCCAGACTCTAGGAGCTCAAAATCAACATGTTGGCAGGGTTAGTTCCTTATGAGGGCCCTGAGGGAAAAATCTGTCCCATGCCTCTTTCCTGGCTTCTGCTGGGTTGCTGACGATCTTTGGCTTTCCCTGGATCCCTGAAGCATCTCCCCCATCTCTGCCTTCATCTTCACATGGTGTTCTCCCTGGGTGCTGTGTCCGAGGTTCCTCTTTTTAATAAGAATATCAATCATAGCACTTTAGGGGCCCACCCTACTCTAGTATGACCTCATCTTAACTACAAGGATGTATTATTGTGCAGGTAAGGGCTGTGGACAACTGAAGCTGATGCATTTGTTTTGGGGAATCTCTGAGGGTCCCTGGAGAAGAGGTCTGAGAAATGCCCACCTGACAGGCAAAAGAACTACATTTTAATTCATAAACTCTCAATCTTCCATATCCTATTAGTTCAAAGTTTGCCCCATTGTATGTGTGTGTGTGTGTGTGTGTGTGTGTGTGTCAGAATGGCTGAGAAGATTCTGTACATAGCCCCATGAGGCCTAGGAGCCACAGATCAGAAAGTAAGAAATGTGTGGTGAAACTGATCTGAGATGCTATCAGATTATACCTTTGTGCAGCTGGTTGCTACAGCAATGGCTAAAGTAAATGGGTGAGGCAATATGATGTGATGTGGGGCATTAAAGGTCCAAAACAAATGGGAGAAAATACAAGGTTGTCTTAAAATCAGCTCCTGTTCATAATCTCTGCAGGGAGAACAGGAAGTATCCTGAAGAGAGGTTCTTTCCAGCACAGAAAAGAAATGGACAGTTTCATGGTATAACATTTGGAAGTTTTATTGGTCACAATGAACATATAGAGTTTATGTCATTGATGCTGGTGGGGTCTTTATAAGAAATAGGCAGCACCAGACAAGGAGGAGCTGTGTGTAATGAGACAAGAAAACAGTTATGTTCTGTCTGAGGAAGGGTGAGTTAGAAGTGCCACAGGGCAGTTCAGAAGGCAGTGTTTATCAGTCAGTCAGGAATTAGAGCTTAGCAGCTTAGGTACGACTTCAAGCCAAAAAATAGGAAGCCATCCATAAAAATGTCTTAATTAAAAAGTCATTAATGTTGAAATTATCAGTGGAAATTTCAGAGGAAAAAAAGAAAGAAGCTAAATAAAATAAAGTAACATTTATATTTAGAGTTTGGAAAGATGAAGCATTAGAGAATGAGTCATAAGATAGATGAAATAACTAGGAGAATCAAAAGAAGACTGGTTATAGAAGTTAAGAAAAAATAGAATTTTGAGGAAGAAGAGGTCAAAAATGTCAAATGCTACAGAGCCACAAAGAGTTAAAGAAATTGAGTGTAAATAAGTCTATAGTTTGGAGAAGGAAATGGTAATCCACTCCAGTGTTCTTGCCTGGAGAATCTCAGGGACAGGGGAGCCTGGTGGGCTGCCGTCTATGGGGTCGCACAGAGTTGGACACAACTGAAGCGACTTAGCAGCAGCAAGTCTATAGTTATGGGTTGTCTATGCTGGTAAACCAAGGGAAATTGTTGGAGCAAATATCTAGATGATTCTTTAGTATGTGTATTAATTGCCCCAAAAGTAATCAGTACTTCACTTAGTCACCACAAGAAACTTATGTTATAGTTGGGAATGCAAGAATAGAACATAATGTCAGATAAGAATACAGTAAAATTAAGTTAGGTCTATTTAACGTTTTAAGGGCTTAGAGAGAGAACTATCTGTGTAGTATGTGTGTGTGTGTGTGTGTGTGTGTGTGTATGCATGTGTGTTTGTTTGTGTGTATGTACAGTGTACAGGTGGCACTAGTGGTAAAAAACCTGCCTGCCAACGCAGGGGACATAAGAGATGCAGGTTAGATCCCTGGGTTGGGAAGATCCCTTGGAGGGCATGGCTACACACACTAGTGTTCTTGCCTGCAGAATGCCATGGACAGAGGAGCTTGGTGGGCTATAGTCTATTGGGTCGCAAAGAGTTGGACATGACAGAAAAGAATTAGAATGCAAACATGTTCCATCATTTTTAAGGAAACTTTTTCTTTTGAGTTATCTGGACAGTTAAAAAAAAGTTGCAAGAAATAATACAGAGAGATGCCATATGACCTTTGCTCAGTTCCCCTAAATTCTAACATCTTACAAAGCTATGTTACAATATCACAACCTGGATGTTGATACAGAACATTTCCATTCCTCTTATTGTTCAGTAGTATTCCATCTCCCAACACCCTCTTCCAACAATATAAGAGATTCTACACATGGACATCACCAGATGGTCAATACCGAAATCTGATTATAGTCTTTGCAGCCAAAGATGGAGAAGCTCTATACAGTCAGCAAAAACAAGACGAGGAGGTGAGTGTGGCTCAGATCATGAACTCCTTATTGCCAAATTCAGACTTATATTGAAGAAAGTAGGGAAAACCACTAGACCATTCANCATATAAGTTAAATAAATAAGCAGGGTGACAATATACAGCCTTGATGTGTACCTTTCCCAATTTGGAACCTTTCTGTTGTTCCATGTCCAGTTCTAATCGCTGCTTCTTGACCTGCATACAGATTTCTCAGGAAGCAGGTAAGGTGGTCTGGTATTCCCATCTCTTCAAGAATTTTCCACAGTTTCTTTTGATCCACACAGTCATAGGCTTTGACATAGCCAATAAAACTAAATTATATGTTTTTCTGGAACTCTCTTGCTTTTTTGATGATACAAGGGATGTTGGCAAGTTTATCTCTGGTTAAAGAAGAACAAAACTGGAAGACTGACACTATCCAACTTTCTGTTTTATAGACTTATTATAAAAATATAGTTATCAAGACACTGCTTTTATGAAATAATAGGTACATTGACAAGCAGATCAGAATAGGGAGCCCAGAAATATTGTCAACTGATCATTGAAAAGGCAGAAAGGCAATTTAATAGAGATGAGATGAAGTCTATTTAACAAACGATGTTGAACAATTGGATGTTCATTTGCAGAAGAAATTAACCTAGACATAGACTTTGCATGTTCAGTCATGTCTGACTCCTTGCTACCTCATGGACTGTAGCCTGCCAGGCTCTTCTGTCTGTGTGATTTTATCCACAAGAATACTGGAGTGTGTTGCCATTTCCTCTTCCTGGGGATCTTCCCATCTCAGTGATCTAACCTGTATCTCTGGCATTGCAGGCAAATTCGTTTCCAGTGAGTCATTGGGGAAGCCCTGCTCTTACACTTTCACAAAAAATTAACTAAAAATGGAACATATTCTTAAGTGTAATATTCAGAACTACAAAATTCATAGAAGGACACATAAGAGAAAATCTAGGTGACACTTGGCTTGGTGATGAGTTTTTAGAAACAACAATAAAAGTAAGATCCATTAAAGAAAAAAATAATAATAAGCTGGATTTTATTGAAATTAAAAAACTCTGCTCTGTAAAAGACACTGTTAAGAGAATGAAGAGACATGCCACAGATTGGCAGAAAATGTTTATAAAAAACATATCTAGTAATGATTTTTTACCAAAATATAAAAAGAATTCTTAACATTCATCAATAAGAAATCAAACAATCCAATTAAAAAATGAGCAAAAGATCTGAATAGGCACCTTACCAAATAAGGTATACAGATGGCAAATAAGCATACAAAAAGATACATAACAAGGCATCAGGGAACTGCAAATTAAAACAACAATGCAATACAATTACACACCTGCTAAAATGGCTAAAATCCAAAACACTGACAACACCAAATGTCCATGAGGATGTGGAGCAACAGGAACTCTCATTCCTTGCTGCTGGGAATGCANATAACAAGGCATCAGGGAACTGCAAATTAAAACAACAATGCAATACAATTACACACCTGCTAAAATGGCTAAAATCCAAAACACTGACAACACCAAATGTCCATGAGGATGTGGAGCAACAGGAACTCTCATTCCTTGCTGCTGGGAATGCAAAATAGTACAGCTACTTTGGAAGACAGGTTGGCAGTTTTTTTATGAATTTCAATACAGTCTTACCATTTGATTCAGCAATCACACTCCAAGATATTCACCCTCATTTGAAAATTTGCATTCACACAAAAACCAGCATGCAAATGTTTATAGCAACTTTATTCATAATAGCCAAAAAACAAGTAACCAAGATGTCATTCAATAGGTGAATAGAAAAACAAACTGTGGTATATTCATAAAATAGAACATTATTTAGGAAAAAGGAAATAACCTTCCAAACCATAAAAAGACATGGAGGAGGATTGATTTTAGCCCTCTTGTGAGGTCATTATTTCTTAGTTTAAGATTTTAGTTATATTCAAAAAGTAATTTATCTCGAGTACTCTCAGATCAAAATCTAAAGAGATGTAATTAGATGTATTATTTTTATAAAAAAGATGCAAAAATGTCTGGTTATATTATATATACAAANACTTTCACAAAAAATTAACTAAAAATGGAACATATTCTTAAGTGTAATATTCAGAACTACAAAATTCATAGAAGGACACATAAGAGAAAATCTAGGTGACACTTGGCTTGGTGATGAGTTTTTAGAAACAACAATAAAAGTAAGATCCATTAAAGAAAAAAATAATAATAAGCTGGATTTTATTGAAATTAAAAAACTCTGCTCTGTAAAAGACACTGTTAAGAGAATGAAGAGACATGCCACAGATTGGCAGAAAATGTTTATAAAAAACATATCTAGTAATGATTTTTTACCAAAATATAAAAAGAATTCTTAACATTCATCAATAAGAAATCAAACAATCCAATTAAAAAATGAGCAAAAGATCTGAATAGGCACCTTACCAAATAAGGTATACAGATGGCAAATAAGCATACAAAAAGATACATAACAAGGCATCAGGGAACTGCAAATTAAAACAACAATGCAATACAATTACACACCTGCTAAAATGGCTAAAATCCAAAACACTGACAACACCAAATGTCCATGAGGATGTGGAGCAACAGGAACTCTCATTCCTTGCTGCTGGGAATGCAAAATAGTACAGCTACTTTGGAAGACAGGTTGGCAGTTTTTTTATGAATTTCAATACAGTCTTACCATTTGATTCAGCAATCACACTCCAAGATATTCACCCTCATTTGAAAATTTGCATTCACACAAAAACCAGCATGCAAATGTTTATAGCAACTTTATTCATAATAGCCAAAAAACAAGTAACCAAGATGTCATTCAATAGGTGAATAGAAAAACAAACTGTGGTATATTCATAAAATAGAACATTATTTAGGAAAAAGGAAATAACCTTCCAAACCATAAAAAGACATGGAGGAGGATTGATTTTAGCCCTCTTGTGAGGTCATTATTTCTTAGTTTAAGATTTTAGTTATATTCAAAAAGTAATTTATCTCGAGTACTCTCAGATCAAAATCTAAAGAGATGTAATTAGATGTATTATTTTTATAAAAAAGATGCAAAAATGTCTGGTTATATTATATATACAAACAAAACCTACTTAGTCAAAAAAAAGACATGGGGGAAACTTAAATGCAAATGGCTAAGTGAAGACAGCCAATCTGAAAAAATTACATGTGATCCCAATTATATGACATTCTAGAAATATAAAACTGTAGAGGCAATAGAGCCATCAGCTGTTGCCAGGCAATTGGGGGAAGGGTAGAAGGGTTGAAAAGGTGGAATGTGGGAGATTTTTATGGCAGTGAAACTACTGTATATAACACTAGATATTATGTCTTTTCTAAAAAAACATAAAACTTTACAGCACAAAGAATGAACATTAATGTATGCAAATTAAAAAAACAGTTTAGGAGTTTAGTAAACCTCATAAAGGACTGCAGGTTGTGACAAGTGGACCTGTTTTATTAATGTATGAAAGAAGCCTGAAAAGAGTGGGTGAAAAAGTGTTGACTTAAGCAACTTTGTAAATGAAGGGAGTCTATAAGACTAGAGGCAAAAAGAACTTCACATAAGCTCTGTACTTTGGTTGATAAAGTTATGTCCCATAGCAGTATGGGTTAACAAGTCTGAAATGACTGGAATCAAATAAGTAAGTGGGTGGTGGTTGGTAGGAACCAGGTTTGTCAACACTGGAGTGGGAAGATCTAGATAAACAGGAGGAGGAGGCTAGAATAATCCATGTGGTAATGTATTAAAGTTGGAGACATCAGTATGAACCTACATTTAGCTTAATACAGATATAGATGATTGCATATAGAAATAATTATAGATACATGTATACATCAATACATGGGTTAAGATACAGACATATTTCTTTGCTATGTCAGATGACAGCATCTAGCAACAGTGACATACCAGTGACATGATCATACTTAGCATCCAAATCTTGTCCTCTAACACCATTTTCCAGTAAGAAGAACCAGGGATCCTTGGAAAAGTGGCTGATTCTAGTACTGAGGTATGCCTGGAGATTCTTATAGTACCAGGAAATAAGGGAGTGCCCAAAACACAAACAACACCCCTACATTGATGGAAACATGTTGAAGAGACACAGAGACCAACTGAAAGAAGCCCCAGTTTGAGGAAAAAAAGTGCTTTAGAACTACAACACAAAATAAAAAATAAATATCCATAAGTCGGTACTGATATAAATAAATGATTGAGTTAATTAATAAAGAGAAAAGACAAACATCTCTTTCAGAAGAATTCCAAAAAGTGTATGTAGATAATCTGCCCTCAAGGAGGGTCCATAAATTCCTATTCCCTATGTGCAGGCAGCACATGGTGACTTCCTTCTGAATAACACAAGTTGGGAAGGGGAAGAAAGGCAGTACCTTTATGCCGGAGTCCAGCTTCAGCAGAGTCCAGGGATATCCTCAGGATGGACGGCATCAGCGAAGAAAGATAGAGATAGAGATAAGGAAAGAACGACACGGGGTGACCAATCTTCAGTGAGCGAGACCCATTTACTTTATCCTTCTCAGGACTTTTATACCCTGAGTTATACATATAGCAAGGTGAAAAATGCAGAGGCAACTCAATATTCCATCAGTAATAACTTTTATCAATATCAGGTTCCTTCTTTGTACATCATCTTCTGTTCCAGAGGCCTGTTGACATTCCATGACCTCTTTTTGATAAAGGTTGGTCAGCCAGAACAATAATTTTCCCTTAAAGTGTTTCTTCTTAAATTCCTAGCCTGCATCACCCTTGAAGTGCAGAGTTACATTTTTGTGGAGCAAAGATTCAGCAGGTTACAGCAAAGAAAGACCTTATTATTAACTCAAAGTCTAATGTTGCTAATGCTAAAGCTACTGCTTGTTATTTATATATCTTAACTATATGTACTCCCAGGAACACAATGGATAAGTGATGTGAGAACTTGGCAGCAAGCATAGGCTCAACAATGTTTCAAGAGTCTGGATAAACCTGCCAAGTAAGCTAGAATGCTAACAGAGGGTTTGAAACACTCCTTTCATGCCCAGGAGATTTATAAACTAAAGCCCTAAGTTAACTCTTTCCAGAGAAATATGGTTGAGGGACAGCCCCCTGCTATTGTCAGAAGAGCTGGTGAAAGACACAAAATAGTAAGACAGACAGATTCTGGTTTGGGGGTAGACGCTCGAGCAGATCCAGGGGTCCATCGAGTCCAGAGGCCTTGCTTATCAGGACTCTTCCGCATGACCTTGTCATGGGTCAGATGGCCCAGGGAGTCCCTTGAGTCCTGCATGACCTTGTCATGGGTGGGATCTCCTGTGCTGGCTCCCAGCACCTTTACAGTGGATAACCTGAAAAACAATCACACTTTAGCTAAATGAATAAGATCATACCAATAGTGATGAACCATGCTAACAGTGTGTATCTTTGATATGATGTGGCTTCCCTAGTAGGTCAGACTGTAAAGAGTCCACCTGTAATGCAGGAGACTCAGGTTCAGTCCTTGGGTCAGAAAGATCCCCTGGAGAAGGAAATGGCAACCCACTCCAGTATTCTTGCCTGGAGAATTCCATGGACAGAGGAGCCTGGTGGACTACAGTCCATGGCATCACAAAGAGTTGGACACGACTGAGTGACTCATACTTTGACATCATGTGAAGAAACTGGCACTCCATCTCAGGTTTTCCTTCCTCCAAAATGCATAACCCCAGTCTAACCATCAGAAAAACAGACAAATTTTACTACAGGGGAATTCAATAAAACACTTGACTAGTGCTCCTCAAAACTGCCAAGGTTATTAAAACCAAGGAAAATCTGAGAAATTAGCTTAGCCAATAGTAACCTAAAGTGTTGAAAGTGTTAGTTGCTTGGTTGTGTCTGACCCATTGCCACCCAGTGGACCATAACCAGCCAGGCTCCTCTGCCATGGAATTCTCCAGGCAAGAATACTGGAGTGGGTTGCCATTTCCTTCTCCAAGGAAAATGGGTAACCATTTGCTTCTCCAAAGGATCTTCCTGACCCAGCGATTGAAACTGAGTCTCCCACGTTGCAGGCAGTGGGTAACCATTTGCTTCTCCAAAGGATCTTCCTGACCCAGGGATTGAACCTGAGTCTCCCACGTTGCAGGCAGATTCTTTACCAGAGCCTAAGGAGATACAAAAACTGTAATATGGTATTGTTGTGGGATCCTAGAACAGAAAAAAAGACATTTGGTAAAAACTAGGGGAATATGAATAAACTAAAGGACTCTATTAATATAATATATCAATACTGGCCCATTAATTGTGGCAAATGTCCACATAAAGGTAAGATGTTAACCAGGGGAATTGAGTGTGATGTGTATGAGAACACTGTACTATCTCCTTAAATTGCCTGTAAATCTATAATTGTTCTTAAAAATAAAGCCTGGTCTGAAAACTAAGTGATATTAAATCAATTAATTAAAAAATTGGGGGGGAGAGAAAAAAGGAGCAAGCCTCGTTTTGACGTTTGGACAAATAACTATAGAACAAAATAGTTCTATACATGAAGAGTTGGATACAACTTGATGACTGAACAACAAAAACAAAATATGAAAACTCAAAGCAGAACAAAAAAGACATGAATAATGGAAGGGCATTAACAAAAGAAAAGACACTCCAAATGAAAGAAAACATAGAAAACTACCAGTTTAGCTGAAGAATAGTTCTGTGTGGTAAAGAAAGAAAACAAAAAGCCACAAAACCAGAAATGAATTTATACTCAACTGAACACTTTGAGTGTCTAATTTAAAAGGTTGGTATCTTATTAAGAATTACAGTATTTATACTGCCTATCAATGCTCTTTAAGACCAATAGTTTAAATAAAGCATATTATATTTTTACTCAAATTCGGGACATCTAGAAGATGTCCCAAATCATTACTGAGCAAAGAGTTAATACCTTGGTTAGACAAGATAAATAAACATTTTGGAATAGGTCTCAAAGGATTCTATCTCTAAAGTTATAGGGGAAAATGTCTTAAATTTCAGAAATAAAAAATTTTACAGGCTAATATGAGTCAATGTATAATGTTTGATTAATATTTCTCTTGTTTTTATAACCTGTGCTACAAAAGTATAATGCCATTTTAATAAAAGATCAAGAATATCAAGGTTTTATCCAGGTTTCTTTCACTCAAACAAAACCTCCAAGTTAAAAAAAA
>SJYW01022011.1:2480631-2547336 GCA_006410735.1 Raphicerus campestris | reverse complement strand
TAACACCATTTTCCAGTAAGAAGAACCAGGGATCCTTGGAAAAGTGGCTGATTCTAGTACTGAGGTATGCCTGGAGATTCTTATAGTACCAGGAAATAAGGGAGTGCCCAAAACACAAACAACACCCCTACATTGATGGAAACATGTTGAAGAGACACAGAGACCAACTGAAAGAAGCCCCAGTTTGAGGAAAAAAAGTGCTTTAGAACTACAACACAAAATAAAAAATAAATATCCATAAGTCGGTACTGATATAAATAAATGATTGAGTTAATTAATAAAGAGAAAAGACAAATATCTCTTTCAGAAGAATTCCAAAAAGTGTATGTAGATAATCTGCCCTCAAGGAGGGTCCATAAATTCCTATTCCCTATATGCAGGCAGCACATGGTGACTTCCTTCTGAATAACACAAGTTGGGAAGGGGAAGAAAGGCAGTACCTTTATGCCGGGGTCCAGCTTCAGCAGAGTCCAGGGATATCCTCAGGATGGACGGCATCAGCGAATGAAGAAAGATAGAGATAGAGATAAGGAAAGAACGACACGGGGTGACCAATCTTCAGTGAGCGAGACCCATTTACTTTATCCTTCTCAGGGCTTTTATACCCTGAGTTATACATATAGCAAGGTGAAAAATGCAGAGGCAACTCAATATTCCATCAGTAATAACTTTTATCAATATCAGGTTCCTTCTTTGTACATCATCTTCTGTTCCAGAGGCCTGTTGACATTCCATGACCTCTTTTTGATAAAGGTTGGTCAGCCAGAACAATAATTTTCCCTTAAAGTGTTTCTTCTTAAATTCCTAGCCTGCATCACCCTTGAAGTGCAGAGTTACATTTTTGTGGAGCAAAGATTCAGCAGGTTACAGCAAAGAAAGACCTTATTATTAACTCAAAGTCTAATGTTGCTAATGCTAAAGCTACTGCTTGTTATTTATATATCTTAACTATATGTACTCCCAGGAACACAATGGATAAGTGATGTGAGAACTTGGCAGCAAGCATAGGCTCAACAATGTTTCAAGAGTCTGGATAAACCTGCCAAGTAAGCTAGAATGCTAACAGAGGGTTTGAAACACTCCTTTCATGCCCAGGAGATTTATAAACTAAAGCCCTAAGTTAACTCTTTCCAGAGAAATATGGTTGAGGGACAGCCCCCTGCTATTGTCAGAAGAGCTGGTGAAAGACACAAAATAGTAAGACAGACAGATTCTGGTTTGGGGGTAGACGCTCGAGCAGATCCAGGGGTCCATCGAGTCCAGAGGCCTTGCTTATCAGGACTCTTCCGCATGACCTTGTCATGGGTCAGATGGCCCAGGGAGTCCCTTGAGTCCTGCATGACCTTGTCATGGGTGGGATCTCCTGTGCTGGCTCCCAGCACCTTTACAGTGGATAACCTGAAAAACAATCACACTTTAGCTAAATGAATAAGATCATACCAATAGTGATGAACCATGCTAACAGTGTGTATCTTTGATATGATGTGGCTTCCCTAGTAGGTCAGACTGTAAAGAGTCCACCTGTAATGCAGGAGACTCAGGTTCAGTCCTTGGGTCAGAAAGATCCCCTGGAGAAGGAAATGGCAACCCACTCCAGTATTCTTGCCTGGAGAATTCCATGGACAGAGGAGCCTGGTGGACTACAGTCCATGGCATCACAAAGAGTTGGACACGACTGAGTGACTCATACTTTGACATCATGTGAAGAAACTGGCACTCCATCTCAGGTTTTCCTTCCTCCAAAATGCATAACCCCAGTCTAACCATCAGAAAAACAGACAAATTTTACTACAGGGGAATTCAATAAAACACTTGACTAGTGCTCCTCAAAACTGCCAAGGTTATTAAAACCAAGGAAAATCTGAGAAATTAGCTTAGCCAATAGTAACCTAAAGTGTTGAAAGTGTTAGTTGCTTGGTTGTGTCTGACCCATTGCCACCCAGTGGACCATAACCAGCCAGGCTCCTCTGCCATGGAATTCTCCAGGCAAGAATACTGGAGTAGGTTGTCATTTCCTTCTCCAAGGAAAATGGGTAACCATTTGCTTCTCCAAAGGATCTTCCTGACCCAGCGATTGAAACTGAGTCTCCCACGTTGCAGGCAGTGGGTAACCATTTGCTTCTCCAAAGGATCTTCCTGACCCAGGGATTGAACCTGAGTCTCCCACGTTGCAGGCAGATTCTTTACCAGAGCCTAAGGAGATACAAAAACTGTAATATGGTATTGTTGTGGGATCCTAGAACAGAAAAAAAGACATTTGGTAAAAACTAGGGGAATATGAATAAACTAAAGGACTCTATTAATATAACATATCAATACTGGCCCATTAATTGTGGCAAATGTCCACATAAAGGTAAGATGTTAACCAGGGGAATTGAGTGTGATGTGTATGAGAACACTGTACTATCTCCTTAAATTGCCTGTAAATCTATAATTGTTCTTAAAAATAAAGCCTGGTCTGAAAACTAAGTGATATTAAATCAATTAATTTAAAAATTGGGGGGGAGAGAAAAAAGGAGCAAGCCTCGTTTTGACATTTGGACAAATAACTATAGAACAAAATAGTTCTATACATGAAGAGTTGGATACAACTTGATGACTGAACAACAAAAACAAAATATGAAAACTCAAAGCAGAACAAAAAAGACATGAATAATGGAAGGGCATTAACAAAAGAAAAGACACTCCAAATGAAAGAAAACATAGAAAACTACCAGTTTAGCTGAAGAATAGTTCTGTGTGGTAAAGAAAGAAAACAAAAAGCCACAAAACCAGAAATGAATTTATACTCAACTGAACACTTTGAGTGTCTAATTTAAAAGGTTGGTATCTTATTAAGAATTACAGTATTTATACTGCCTATCAATGCTCTTTAAGACCAATAGTTTAAATAAAGCATATTATATTTTTACTCAAATTCGGGACATCTAGAAGATGTCCCAAATCATTACTGAGCAAAGAGTTAATACCTTGGTTAGACAAGATAAATAAACATTTTGGAATAGGTCTCAAAGGATTCTATCTCTAAAGTTATAGGGGAAAATGTCTTAAATTTCAGAAATAAAAAATTTTACAGGCTAATATGAGTCAATGTATAATGTTTGATTAATATTTCTCTTGTTTTTATAACCTGTGCTACAAAAGTATAATGCCATTTTAATAAAAGATCAAGAATATCAAGGTTTTATCCAGGTTTCTTTCACTCAAACAAAACCTCCAAGTTAAAAAAAAATCAAATAAGTTTCAAATGCTTACCTAGTATCTTAAAAAACAGTTACCTTGAAAACTATATAGTGACTCAATATAGGGCTTTTAAAATTACATCTGGGTAAAGCACAGATTTGGAGTCAAATTGAACTGAGTTTTAAACCTGGCTTAACCATCTACAACTTATGTGACCTTCATTGAGCTACTTCATCTATTTGAATCCCATTTTTCCTCTTCTGTAAATGGTACAATAGTTTTTTCCTTAGTTTTCTTTAAAAATTTAAATGAGAATATATGTATGTATCTCAACTTCTGCCACATAGTAAGCCCCCATGCAAAATACCTAATGTCAGGTATTTTGAAATAATAATCAACAAGGCACTTAGGAGAAGGGGACGACAGAGGATGAGATGACTGGATGACATTACCGACTCGATGGACATGAGTTTGAGCAAGCTCTGGGAGTTGATCATGGATAGGGAAGCCTGGCGTGCTGCAGTCCATGGGGTCACAAAGAGTTGGACCCAACTGGATGACTAAAATGAACTCATAAATGCTCTAAAATAGTATTCTTTATTTTGCACCATGCCTTCCATATGTGAATATAAAGAACTATCTTATAAAAGGCATGGGTGAAGACACATCTACATTTTATAAGCCTCACTCGGCAGAACCCTGAACTTCTAACAACCTGAANACGACAGAGGATGAGATGACTGGATGACATTACCGACTCGATGGACATGAGTTTGAGCAAGCTCTGGGAGTTGATCATGGACAGGGAAGCCTGGCGTGCTGCAGTCCATGGGGTCACAAAGAGTTGGACCCAACTGAATGACTAAAATGAACTCATAAATGCTCTAAAATAGTATTCTTTATTTTGCACCATGCCTTTCCATATGTGAATATAAAGAACTATCTTATAAAAGGCATGGGTGAAAACACATCTACATTTTATAAGCCTCACTCGGCAGAACCCTGAACTTCTAACAACCTGAACCATCATTCTCAGATGGCCTCCTTTTCCTTTGGTCTTTATGATAAATAAAAGAACACAACATTATTCTCTCCCATCTCACCCTGTAGCTAAGATGCTGCTGCTACCGCTGCCTTGCAGGATATGGTGTGGAGTAAAATGCAGTTAATTAAGGAAATGTTAAATGCACTTTGATTCCAAAAATATAGGGTGATAATTCAAGTCCAAACTTGTTTTCAAAATGCAGCACCTCAGAAATAATGAAATTGTGAGTGGTGTGAATGAAAGGAAATATCACACCAGGTATTCTACACAGTCAGTGCCATTTTTATAATCAGGAAAAGACCAGGTTTCCAGAACCTGTGAACAGTATTGGATAATCAATAAACAGAGCATCTATGGAACCAGAGCTTTATCTAAACACCTTCCCACCCCCCTTTTTAAAGCATTTGAAATCCAGTGTCTATTGATTGAATATCCGGAAGCTTTTCTTCCATATGAAGAAATTACAGAGTCTGGGCATTACTATAAGTGGACATTTTTTTATTTTCAGTTGCAGACTAGCAGCCATATGTTAATTTCAACAAATTTATGAAGACATGGCTACACAGGTGGTGATTGCAGAACTCAAACATGGGTTAGGAAGAAGCTTAGGTATATTGAAAGAAAGTCTATTTGTTAACTAAAGAAGAAGAAAATGGAAACATAAACAGAGAGAAAGTATAAACTTATGAAAAGATTATCTTTAAAGAGGTAGGTAATTAAGGAGATGTAGCAAAAATAAGAGTATGTAACAGAAGGCTTGACATTGCCTGTACCCAGTCACTTATGTGTTGTGTTTGAGACATAAAATACCAAAGAGAAAAATGAGCAAAAGAAGAGAGCGTGTGTGTGAAGGGATACTACATTCTTAAAATTGAAGCAATAAATTATACCTGGAATCTCCTCAGAGATCTGTAAATAGGAAACTGAAAACATTTCTTCTATTTATTTTATAAGTATAATAAACTTTATTAGCTTTTAGTATTGGAAACTTGTGCAATATTTATAGGCTGCTTACTTTCAATGTTATTCAGGAGATAGTATCAGGAGGCTAATGAAAAAGAAAATTAGGGTGGGGTTAGGGGTCATTTTTGCTCCTGTACAACAATAGAGATTAATCATAGAGATTTATCCTTTTGCTTCCCAGCCCATTCACCAGAGCCAATAGAAGATGCTGTCTAGCCTGTGATATAATTGGGTGGTTCACAGGCACACAGCTTCCTGGCTCTACAGAAGGTCATTACAGATAGACTCCTTGCACCAACACAATAGCAGCTGTTCTTGAGGCCTCCAATGAGGAGACATTAATAGAGGAGAGATTGAGCAGAAAGGAAACTTGAGATGGCTTTGTGTCATGTGGCCAGATCAATACATGTTCTTTGCAAAGCAACTCTCTCGCAGAACTCTTCAACCACTTGTCAATGGCAACAGTTGATGTGCACGCTGGACCTTAGGTTTAGATTATAGAACACTTAGAAGTGATAAGGACAGTTCATCCAGGACTTGAATCTCCTCATAAAAGCAAATTTCAAGTTGTAGATCAAGGGCTGTATATTTAAGACCTAGGCATTCTCAAATAACCTTTACAAAATGCCTCCCAGTCATTTCTGGGGTGTCAAAACCTTCTTGTCAAGCACTACAAATTTATGTAGTCTTCATGGATTCCCCAAATTTTTCAGGGACTATATGCGTAGTAAGAAGACTCTTGAGTCCCTTGAACTGTATGAAGATCAAATCAATCAATCCTAAAGGAAATCAGCCCTCAATATTCATTGGAAGGACGGATGCTGAAGCTTAAACTCCAATACTTTGGCCCCCTGATGCAAAGATTGATTCATTGGGAAAGATCCTGATGCCAGGAAAGATCCAAGGCAAAAGGAGAAGGGGGTAGCAGAAGATGAGGTAGTTAGATAGCATCACCAGCTCAACAGACATGAATGTGAGCAAACTCCAGGAGATAGTGGAAGACAGAGGAGCCTGGCATGCTGCAGTCCACGGGATTACAAAAAGTTGGACACGACTTAACAACTGAACAACATGGGTAGTGGCTGCTTCTACCCCTGAATCCTTATAGAAGTTTGTACACATTGGTCAGCTGTTTTCACCTTTTCATACCCTTGGTACTGTTTCACTGTTGTCTATATAGCAACATTCCTCACAATTTTGTTTCAAACTGATTCTAAATCTCTATTAAATATATGTATTGCTCATATTTTAATAAAGATCAATGTTCTAATAAGTTTAGGAGATTCAAAACAAAAAATTTTGCCTTAATATTTTATATTGCTACTGGGAATTTTTAAACCATTTCAAAAACAGTACTTTAAAACCTCAAATTCTTTGACAGTCTGCTTTACAGAGAATTAAAATTAAACATAAAAACAGAAATTTTATTAGAATAAGTAATGAATATGTTCTATGAACCCAATCTGGAGGCAATTTCAGAGGGAAGTCTAGACAGAAGCCTTACTTGATGTTATGAAAACATCTGCAAAGGGTATCATGTACCAGAAACCCATAGCCAGTGGCCAACTTCAGGTCAGTTGATCTGTGCAGAAACAAATATTGCACTTGGGAATTGTATAAGACACTGTATTTCAAGGCTCACATACTGAAGTAGAATTGGGCTGTGCTGTCAGTCAAACTAATAANACTTATGTGTTGTGTTTGAGACATAAAATACCAAAGAGAAAAATGAGCAAAAGAAGAGAGCGTGTGTGTGAAGGGATACTACATTCTTAAAATTGAAGCAATAAATTATACCTGGAATCTCCTCAGAGATCTGTAAATAGGAAACTGAAAACATTTCTTCTATTTATTTTATAAGTATAATAAACTTTATTAGCTTTTAGTATTGGAAACTTGTGCAATATTTATAGGCTGCTTACTTTCAATGTTATTCAGGAGATAGTATCAGGAGGCTAATGAAAAAGAAAATTAGGGTGGGGTTAGGGGTCATTTTTGCTCCTGTACAA
This sequence comes from Raphicerus campestris, assembly GCA_006410735.1. Lineage (NCBI taxonomy): Eukaryota > Metazoa > Chordata > Mammalia > Artiodactyla > Bovidae > Raphicerus > Raphicerus campestris. Next base: position 2,540,136 of record SJYW01022011.1, on the reverse strand, counting down.
CAATAGAGATTAATCATAGAGATTTATCCTTTTGCTTCCCAGCCCATTCACCAGAGCCAATAGAAGATGCTGTCTAGCCTGTGATATAATTGGGTGGTTCACAGGCACACAGCTTCCTGGCTCTACAGAAGGTCATTACAGATAGACTCCTTGCACCAACACAATAGCAGCTGTTCTTGAGGCCTCCAATGAGGAGACATTAATAGAGGAGAGATTGAGCAGAAAGGAAACTTGAGATGGCTTTGTGTCATGTGGCCAGATCAATACATGTTCTTTGCAAAGCAACTCTCTCGCAGAACTCTTCAACCACTTGTCAATGGCAACAGTTGATGTGCACGCTGGACCTTAGGTTTAGATTATAGAACACTTAGAAGTGATAAGGACAGTTCATCCAGGACTTGAATCTCCTCATAAAAGCAAATTTCAAGTTGTAGATCAAGGGCTGTATATTTAAGACCTAGGCATTCTCAAATAACCTTTACAAAATGCCTCCCAGTCATTTCTGGGGTGTCAAAACCTTCTTGTCAAGCACTACAAATTTATGTAGTCTTCATGGATTCCCCAAATTTTTCAGGGACTATATGCGTAGTAAGAAGACTCTTGAGTCCCTTGAACTGTATGAAGATCAAATCAATCAATCCTAAAGGAAATCAGCCCTCAATATTCATTGGAAGGACGGATGCTGAAGCTTAAACTCCAATACTTTGGCCCCCTGATGCAAAGATTGATTCATTGGGAAAGATCCTGATGCCAGGAAAGATCCAAGGCAAAAGGAGAAGGGGGTAGCAGAAGATGAGGTAGTTAGATAGCATCACCAGCTCAACAGACATGAATGTGAGCAAACTCCAGGAGATAGTGGAAGACAGAGGAGCCTGGCATGCTGCAGTCCACGGGATTACAAAAAGTTGGACACGACTTAACAACTGAACAACATGGGTAGTGGCTGCTTCTACCCCTGAATCCTTATAGAAGTTTGTACACATTGGTCAGCTGTTTTCACCTTTTCATACCCTTGGTACTGTTTCACTGTTGTCTATATAGCAACATTCCTCACAATTTTGTTTCAAACTGATTCTAAATCTCTATTAAATATATGTATTGCTCATATTTTAATAAAGATCAATGTTCTAATAAGTTTAGGAGATTCAAAACAAAAAATTTTGCCTTAATATTTTATATTGCTACTGGGAATTTTTAAACCATTTCAAAAACAGTACTTTAAAACCTCAAATTCTTTGACAGTCTGCTTTACAGAGAATTAAAATTAAACATAAAAACAGAAATTTTATTAGAATAAGTAATGAATATGTTCTATGAACCCAATCTGGAGGCAATTTCAGAGGGAAGTCTAGACAGAAGCCTTACTTGATGTTATGAAAACATCTGCAAAGGGTATCATGTACCAGAAACCCATAGCCAGTGGCCAACTTCAGGTCAGTTGATCTGTGCAGAAACAAATATTGCACTTGGGAATTGTATAAGACACTGTATTTCAAGGCTCACATACTGAAGTAGAATTGGGCTGTGCTGTCAGTCAAACTAATAATTCCTGAGATTCTAGACAGCAAGAACAAAGTTTCCGTACTACTCTGATACTGCACCTGAGAACTACAAGGAGAAAAAAAGTACACACACACAGATATTTGGCCGTGCTGGGTCTTCGTTGCTGCGCGGGGGCAGTTGTGATGAGCCGGGGCTCCTTTCTAGTTGTGCTGTACAGGCTTTTCATTGCAGTGGCTCCTCTCACTGCAGAGCACAGGGATCTAGTGTGCAGGGGCTCAGTAGCTGCAGCTCCTGGTTTCTAAAGCACAGGCTCAGTGGATACAGCTCACAGGCTTCGTTGCTCCATGGCATGGGGAATCTTCCCAGACTAGGGACTGAATCTGTCTCCTGCACCGGAAGGGGGATTCTTTACCACTGAGCCACCAGAAAATCCCAAGAAGAAATATATTTAATGAAAGGTTTTGATCTTATTTTTGCTTCTTTTTTGTTGTTTTTTATTTTGGATGGACAACTGCACACATCCCTGAGAGTCCACTTCACCAAAACAATCAGAGTAACAGTGAAAGAGAGTGGAAGACTGTATTATATCCTCCACGCTTCTGATTCTTTTAAGACAAAGTTCTCAATCTCAGGTCCATTCTAGAGTCTCGAAGCTCCAAAAAATTAGGATCTGTGCTGGAATTTGGATCAGCTATTTGAAGGGAGATTTGTGAAGTTAGTGGGGAATTCTGTTCAGGCCTCTGCAGGTTCCAGTCAATCCTAGGGAGCTGGCAGGTCTGATTTCATCCAAATTCCCATTAGAAAAATTCTCCAGGAGGGCAGGGGAATTGTATGATTTTTTTTTCTCAGTATGATGTCTGGCCAGTATCTTGTGCTCAATAAATACTTTTTAATGAATGAATAAACCCAATGAATTTTCTGGGAATTAATAAGAAAATTTAATTATATCTCAAGTTTCCTGGGAATTGTGAGATGGCCTGCAGGCCACAAGGATGGCTGGTTTGGAAAGGAAATGTTGGCCAAGTACAGAACTATTTGATGGGGTCACAAGCAGGCATTATTAAGAATACAGCCAACATAGTACAGCTTCTTAGAATACATACATTTAATACATTATTAAATTTTGGTTCATATTATATTTTTTGTTTTTTATTGCTAGACCAGAAAACAAAAGAGCCTTCCCTGATGATCAGGCTCAGATGAATCTACAGGTAAAGAATCTACCTGCAATGTGAGAGACCTGGGTTTGATCCCTGAGTTGGGGAGATCTCCAGGAAAAGGGAATGGCTACCCACTCCAGTATTCTTCCCCGGAGAATTCCATGGACAGAGGAGCCTGGTGGGCTGCAGTCCATGAGGTCACAAAGAGTCAGAAAGGACTAACGCACACAAGAGAACAAAAGGGGTAAGATTTAGCAGGTAACAAGGAAAGGCAAGGCACATATGAAAATCACTTCTCTTTTGTCCTTAATTTGGCAAGTATTTGAAGATCTAAACAGTAGAGATGGTTTTAATGAATTATCTTTTTGACTGTTTGACCAAGCTTCCCCTGTGAAGATGTTTCTTTGATCATTAGTAGACACAACTTTTACTAAAATTATACCAGGTTAGGTCAAGTTCAACCAAAATGAATTCAACCAAATGTCACAATAACAGACTGTACAGATATGTAACTGGACAGAGACAATTGTCTGTTGTTTGGGAGTGATTTTTCTAATAACCATTATCATAAAGCCCTTAGCCACATCATCTAGCTGACGGGCCGCTTCTATCAAAATGACAGCTATTATCTGAATTCTTCTTAATGTTACCTGGTGGCTATTCTTACCTAAGAGGTTGTCATGTTTTTATTTTCACCTGGGAGCAGATGTGCTATTCCAACGAGAATCTTCAGTCATGCATAAACCACATGTGAAGAACATTAAGGCACCCCAAAAACAACCACTGTGACTTGATTACTCGTTTGTAGTAATCTAGTAGAGTGGCACGGAAACACTGTATTGAAGCATTAACAATCACAAGCGTGAGGCACCTTCTCCATTTAAGGAGAATTGCTCCTCCAGACATTTGTTTTTTCTAGCATAACCTGTGACTCATGCAGGTTCCATACAGCTGGTACCATCGCAGTGGAAAAGAAACCCTCAGAAATACGTAGGTCTGTAGCATGCTGCAGCTGTGTCACTTTCAAATGTTATATAACAAACCTGGAGTTGGCAGCAATTTAAATGCCTTCTCATCATATTCATATGCACAAAGTTCTGGGTTTCCATTGCTGAAGGTCTGCACATCTAAATTTTATTTATACAAATTACACAAATTAGAAGTGTACATAATAGAATTATGCCTTTATGACCTTCATAATCAATACTGTATTACATTAAATCTAAATGTTACTTGATGATTTAATTTAGAAACATAATTTTAGTCATCTACTCTTTAAAATATCTATTTGGTCAAAGGATATGAGCAAATATATGGATATAACCATGTTTAAGTTTACAGAGCTTAGGCCATAAGTATAGTCAAATATCTAGCAATATAAAAAAGGGAAAACAAAGAATGAGTTCCAATATGAACCATATTTAATTGGAATGAAATTCACTGACTGACTAAAACTGATAAATTTAGTGAGAAAGTCAAATTCTTGGTTATTTGATACCCAATAGCAACTTAGAAGCAACTAGGTATTTGTCTAAATTCTTCATCTATTAATCTAAACATTTGGCTTTCTGACTACATATTAACATTATAATAGCTATGGCTACTACATACACACATAGCCAGCCTTGTATGAAGTAAACAAGAGTGATGATTTCAAAACAACCATAACTTTGAGGTGAACATGAAGTCAGAGATGATTGACAAGCTGGGTGGGAGTATGCTTAGGCTTGTCCTGCCTACTTCATGTGACTTTTTGTGCAGTTCTGCCCACCAGAGCTTTCAAGCCACATGTGACCTGTGGTGTTTTCAGTATTAATATTTCAACCTCAGGAAATGACATTAGGTGAGCTCCTAAGGAGGCCTTAGGAGTCTGAGGCCATTTTGGCTGAGAGAATTGCAAATGTAGCTCCCAAATCACCTTCTGAAAGGGATGTGCTCCAGAGCCAACTGTGTGTGACTCAGTCCATTTCATTAAGCAGAATTTCCCTTTCATCCGTAATTGATTAAATAATAATCCAAACAGCTCTATCCTTCTTGGACCCAGATAAAGTGCCATAATTCTTTGTACTCAATCTCTACAGTTCCAGGAAATCACTTCACCTAATCATTTGTTCTGTTTAGTCTCATTCAGCCTTTTTAAAATGTTGGTTAGAACAGCCAAACTAACTTTTTCAATTACTCTAAAAGGCATCTGCCATATTCACCAGCAAAAGAAATGAAAGCTGTGTTTTAGAAGACAGTGAGTAGATCTTGAAGGCTCAGATAGTCATCACCATTTTAAATTTATTATTTGTGAAATAGCAGCTACTTAGTGCAGGGATAGACTTAGAAAAAGGCATAGATCTTAGTCAAGAAACTAATGACCTATTTCAGACAGACAGAGCAATTTAATCATAAATACATCTGCAAAAAGGTGGATCTTAAAATTCAGGTTGAAGTTGTGCCTTGGATTTTTTCAATTTAGAAGGGGTAGTGGCGAAGAAATTTTAATGATGGAGAATCAATGAGGCTCTTCACCAAGAAAATGAGGAATTGAGTTATCCAGAAAGATTGGAAACTCTTTCATGACATTATGCACTTATTTCATTCCTAGAATTTGTCACATCTTGCTCGATAACATGCTGATTGCATATCTCCCTACCCTGTTCCAGAGTATACACAATATATGTTGATTTTCTTCAACTCAGAGGCCAGTTCTTCTTCTTATTAGAGTACATGGTATATATCTCAGTGAATGTTGGTTGAATGAATAAATAAATTAAACTTTAGTCTTTCATGGATGTCATGTACTTTGGGGACATAATAAGTCCTGAACATTTTTGTTTTTAAATGTATTAAGAGGACAGGCTTGAGCAAGCAGTGTTAGCATATGGACAAAAAGCTATCAAACAGAGTTCCAGTAAGGCACAGCATATAGGGATGTTGTTCTATGTTTTAAAATGTAATTTATTTTGTCATATTTTGTTGATATTTCAATAAACATCTAAATTTCTTTTCAGTGATTATAATGACACTTTGAGATCTTTNTATTTCAACCTCAGGAAATGACATTAGGTGAGCTCCTAAGGAGGCCTTAGGAGTCTGAGGCCATTTTGGCTGAGAGAATTGCAAATGTAGCTCCCAAATCACCTTCTGAAAGGGATGTGCTCCAGAGCCAACTGTGTGTGACTCAGTCCATTTCATTAAGCAGAATTTCCCTTTCATCCGTAATTGATTAAATAATAATCCAAACAGCTCTATCCTTCTTGGACCCAGATAAAGTGCCATAATTCTTTGTACTCAATCTCTACAGTTCCAGGAAATCACTTCACCTAATCATTTGTTCTGTTTAGTCTCATTCAGCCTTTTTAAAATGTTGGTTAGAACAGCCAAACTAACTTTTTCAATTACTCTAAAAGGCATCTGCCATATTCACCAGCAAAAGAAATGAAAGCTGTGTTTTAGAAGACAGTGAGTAGATCTTGAAGGCTCAGATAGTCATCACCATTTTAAATTTATTATTTGTGAAATAGCAGCTACTTAGTGCAGGGATAGACTTAGAAAAAGGCATAGATCTTAGTCAAGAAACTAATGACCTATTTCAGACAGACAGAGCAATTTAATCATAAATACATCTGCAAAAAGGTGGATCTTAAAATTCAGGTTGAAGTTGTGCCTTGGATTTTTTCAATTTAGAAGGGGTAGTGGCGAAGAAATTTTAATGATGGAGAATCAATGAGGCTCTTCACCAAGAAAATGAGGAATTGAGTTATCCAGAAAGATTGGAAACTCTTTCATGACATTATGCACTTATTTCATTCCTAGAATTTGTCACATCTTGCTCGATAACATGCTGATTGCATATCTCCCTACCCTGTTCCAGAGTATACACAATATATGTTGATTTTCTTCAACTCAGAGGCCAGTTCTTCTTCTTATTAGAGTACATGGTATATATCTCAGTGAATGTTGGTTGAATGAATAAATAAATTAAACTTTAGTCTTTCATGGATGTCATGTACTTTGGGGACATAATAAGTCCTGAACATTTTTGTTTTTAAATGTGTTAAGAGGACAGGCTTGAGCAAGCAGTGTTAGCATATGGACAAAAAGCTATCAAACAGAGTTCCAGTAAGGCACAGCATATAGGGATGTTGTTCTATGTTTTAAAATGTAATTTATTTTGTCATATTTTGTTGATATTTCAATAAACATCTAAATTTCTTTTCAGTGATTATAATGACACTTTGAGATCTTTATAAAACTGAGGTTGGATATGAAACAGTCATCTGAGCCATGCATATGAAAATTAATTTGTATTTGCAATGTTCCTTCTTGTAAAGGCTATATGAAGATATATACATAGCTATTAATATATAAATGTTTTCACATTTTCATAATTCAGTAAAAAGGACTGTATAAGGTTCACCCTTTAGACATATTATGAGCAATAGGAGCCAGATTGAAGATGGATGGGAATAAGTATAGCCAAGACAGAGAGGGGACACCAAAAGGCAAAATGAGACAAGGATAAAAATAAAATTTTCTGTCTTCTTGGAGGTTCTCCATGCTAGCTAAACATGTAAAAATTGAGCTAAGATACTAAGGCATGTGTCTAAATTGTATGGTTAGCTCTTCTGTGATGTACTAACACAGATCCCCATGTCCTCATCAAATGTCAACATTAGCCATACTTTATTTGTTTTCTGGGGTAAACTTGTAGATTAGTCTCTAGAGGTATACTCATTTATACTCTTATTCCTATTCCCAGAATAGAACAGACAGAATAAGCAGCCTAAGGAATCCACAGCTTAATTGGGTATAAAGACAGGGGCATAATGACAGCTAGCATACCAGGGTCCCAGTGGTGAGTAGCAAAATAAAACTGGATTGATTTCATGGGGACCCTCACTGATGAGCATACATGAAAGTAACTCATTTTGTCTGTTTCCTTACAATGCCATTTTTCAGAACTTTGGGGTTGAATCCTAAATACGTCTTTCATGCTGTCTTCCCAGCTAATTATGGTGAGTGACACAGGAAGCTGATTTGTGAAAGTCCATTCATATCTTAATAGCATGTCAAGGGAATCTTAACTTATTGGTATACAAAATTCAGGTTTCTCCTCTACAGGATTCTGACTAGAAATAACACTGTAACCATAGAAACACATATTCAATGAATGGTCATGGGAGACACAACATCACAATAACATTCAAAAGCAGAAAAAAAGCAGAGAAAATTCCCTGCCAAATTTCATATAGAGAAAGCTTTTTCTCAACACAAAAGCACTGTAAAGTACTCAGATCAGGGAATTTAGTTTGTGGTTTTTTTTCCCCATAACTCTCATAAGTAGACACCTTTCTATCTGTCATTCACTCAACAAATATTTTTGGAATGCCTACTACATTCCAGGTACTATTCTAGACACTACAGCAAACAAAGCAGACCAAGTAATAAAGGAAGAGAAACACTCGGAACGGGGATAAAGCATTATGACATTGCAAAGGATGCTGTTTATTAAGGTGTGGCCAAGAAAGATCACTGTGAAAACGCAACAACTTAGCTGATACCTGAAGCAAGTGAGGAAACAAAGCAGCTTTCCCATTCTTGCCAGTGAGAACAGCATGTGTAAAGGCCCTGATGTGGCAATACTGGTGGGTGATGGAGCAAAAGTGAGAACAATGATGCTGAGACAGTGTAAAGGAGGGTAAAAGAGTTGGATGACAGGAGTGAGGTAATAGGCTCAGATCAAGTAGGTACACACAGGCCGTAGAAAAGACTTGAGTTTTGACTTTGCTAAAAGAATTGATTGGGGCATTTAACCAAAGGAGTAATTAATATGATCTGTCTGGAGTCTTAAAAGACTTATACTAGGTACAATATGGAGATTATAGTGGGGATGAGATGAGAAGCATGGATTAAGGGTATTATTACAAGAGTCCAAAAATGAGAAAATAGTGACTTCGGGCAGGATGTTAAAAGTAAACAGAACTGTAGTCAAATTCTCAATATATTTTGAAGGCAGAACTGATAGGATTTTCTGATGCAATGAATAAAAGTGGCTAAAACAGTGCACTTCTGGCAGATAAATAAATATTGATCAGATAAAATCAGTCAAATCCAATTTGCTTGGATTTTTTTTCCAGAGAAAATTGAAGTTTCAAGAAGTAAAATTGCTACTTTTTTCCTAAAAATGATAACATTTCACATTTTAATAGTTAACCCTCTCCTATGGCACTTATGATGTTCTTTGGAAGTTTCAGTTCATCTAGACTACAGTCCTCAGTTATTAATTAGCTATAAACATATCTTGTAGATGTGATTAAAGCCCATACTTCATTGACTTTATATATAGGAAATTATCCTAGATAATCTGGGTAGGCCTGATTCTTACCAGTTGAAAGGCCTCAAGAGCAGAGCCCATACTTCCCTGATGAAGAATGAAGAAATTCTGCCTGTGGACATTAGTTTCAGCTTGTGCCAAAGATTTCATGGCCTGCCTTTTAGGTTTTAGACTTGCCTAGCTAGCCTCCACAATCACAGAAGCCAATTTCTTACAATCTCTCTTGATGTACTCTCCTACTGGTCTGCTTCTCTGGTTGAGCCCTGACTGATAGTGCTGAGTTAAATTCTTTCAGTGTAAATTTCCAAAGGGAAATAAATTATTAGCCAACTGTTAGAGGTAACACTAACTCTTGCAGTCTGCTCTACTAGTTTAGACAAGCATAAAAAATATGGTTGGGAAGAAAATACAGCCACATTCATACAAATATGATGACTGATAATATGGTTATGTAATAGCAGAGCCATCATGGAACAAGAGTAAATTTTTTAAAGCTAGCAATAAGTCAACAATTTCTGGTCATGTTTGAGAGAGCCATCTAGAAGGCATAAATCTACAAAGAGAGGTAAGCACAGAGGGCTGAGTGTCTGGACCATAAGGAACTAGACTGTGGAGAACTTCTCAAAAAAAAAAAAAAAATGAAAGCTAGTAGATACTCAAAGAAACATTAGTAAGCAAGCATTTGTATGATCAGTAGTTTTTAAACATCATTATATATCAGAGACATCAAGGCAGTGGGAGTGGGGTTGAAAAATATAGATGTTAGGACTCTAATTCACAGACTGTGATTTTCATTGTTCTGGGAGCAGACCCTCAGCATTAACTTTTTTAATGAGTTAAATAATTCTAATGGGAAGGAAGAGTTGTAAGTCACTGGCTTAGGTGAAACTGAGGAGGATAGACAAGAATGCTTCAAACAGTTATTAGCACATCCGAAAGCCTGAAAGCGGGAAGAGAATTTACCTCAGGTCCAATTGTCTGCAAAATAGGAGGATATTTGTGTGAAACAAAAAGGCTGAACTTTTGTACTCCTGTATCATCAGTTGGTTGGTTGGTTTAGACTGCTCCTGGGGAAGGCATGTGGGGACAAGGCAGGTGCCTTCAACCAAGGACAGTTTCAAGAAAGCATATCAACTATAGACTATCAGCAGCCCACACACTCACAGCTGTGGGGTGTATATATTATCAATATTTCTGAAAAGGGATCTAGGTGGTCTAACAACATAGGTAAGCCCTTGTTCCGCTTGGAGTCACATGGTGAATTCATCCCACCTGAACTCACAAACAGAACTAACCCGTCAAAGAACCAAGCATGTCCTTTTCCTTCTGTATCAGCTGGTCAAAAAGGAAGCACCTTCCAACTTTTAGAATCACGGATTATTAGAGCAAGAAGGGTTTTTTAGGGTCATCTGCCATTCTGTAATTATTGTGACACTGAGAAAAGCGTCAATAACTCTAGTTAACTAGATTGGACTTCCCTTGGGGCTCACCTGGTAATGAATTTGCCTGCAACGCAGGAGATCTGGGTTTGATCCCTGGGTTGGGAAGATCCCCTGGAGAAGGGAAAGGCTACCCACTCCAGTATTTTGGCCTGGAGAATTCCATGGACTATACAGGCCATGGAGTCACAAAGAGTCAGATGTGACTAAGCGACTTTCACTTTCACTAAATAACTTAGTTTTGCTTGAAACTAGCCATATAACTTGATGAACCCATTTTTCTTTCTCTGACTTGAGTTTTAGTTCTAAAATGCTACCACTGGCCTAGAAGCTATATGATTTATCTTTCTCTCTCTTTGGTCTTTATTGCTATTTTCTGATTACAAAATTAATATGTAATATTTAAAAACTGGGCTTCCCTGGTGGCTCAAATGGTAAAGTATCAGCTTGCAATGCAGGAGACCTGGGTTCGATCCCTGGAGTGGGGAGGTACCCTGGAGGAGGGCATGGCAACCCACTCCAGTATTCTTGCCTGGGGAATCCCAGTGGACAGAGAAGCCTGGTGGGCTAAGTCCATGGAGTCACAGAGTCAGATATGACTGAGCAACTAAACACACCCAGCACACATTTAAAAACTGAAACATTATAAACCATGTAATAATTAGAAAAAATGCCCCACAACTCTGTTCTCTGGATAGAGCCTATGTTAAATATATTTGACACATATTTAGGGTTCTCTCTCTTTTTTTTTTTTTTTTTCTTGTGCTAGAAGGAACGATGTCTTACAGAACAGTTTTAAAGATCTTTCTGAAAAATTAGAGTCATACTGAGTGATTCCTATCATTCTTTGATTTTTTTTTAGAGATCAGTTCTCTCCAAAAGTATGTGAACTAAAAGTGGGGTAAGGGCAGCTTTTTCTTCTCTTCTTCATGTCTCCCTGTCTTTGCATTAAAATGTGTCATCTGATTCTACAAAAGTCTGCAGATAAGGGGTAACATACCCTGTTTGGCTGATTCAGTATGGTCTGAAACACCTGCTGGTTATATTGTGACTCCTAGCCTGGAACGCTGATGGGCCTCTTTGGCTCCTGCGGCTGTATTTAGTTGCAGTGATACACCTAAACTGATCCATGGTGACAGGAGGCAGATGCCCTGAATTTCCCAGGAGGAAGTGTCACGGTGGACAGACTCTCCACTGTGTACAGACTGTGGCTTGGCTACCACACGTCTGGAATGAATTTCTGGACTTCATGGTATAATGAAGCCAATGCCATAGGACTAATTAGCAAATGTGAATCCTAACCTGCCTATGTAGTTGTTGTCACTAATTAATGTAAAAATAAGAGAAAAAAGATAAAATGGCAAAATAGATAAATAATTCTATCATACCTGTCTCAGTTACTACAAGAAGCCAGGAGGGACACATAAGTAATTTGGAAATATAAAGTTTTATTCAAATGTCAAGCTTAAAATAATTGTTTATAAGACTTTCTTGCAGTATTTAGGTAGGTATTCTGGATACTTCTGTCATTACGTTCTGCCTAAGTGAAATTAATCATAGCTGATGTCATGATGGTGTGAACACTCACCTAGAGCCAGACATCAAGTGGGCCTTAGGAAGCATCACTACAAACAAAGCTAGTGGAGGTGATGGCATTCCAGTGGAGCTATTTCAAATCCTNCAGTTTGGAGAATGAGTGAATGCTCGGAGGCTTTGCTCTGAGGCCTCGGTTTCCTTACTGGAAATGCAATCGCCCCACTTCCACCCGCAGACTCCATCATTCTTTCCATCTACTGCCTAGGGTTTTTTTTTTTTTTTCATATCACTCAACCCCCTCTACATATATTTATACTTTCCTGATTTATTATAAATATTGTTTATTGCCTGTGCCTCCCCTCACCTAGTAGGGCAAGGAGTTTTTATTGGTCTTGTTCACCGTTGTCTTTCATATGGTGCCCTGGCGCATAGCGGGTGCTCAATACATGCTTGTGAAGTGAATGAATTTCATGAGAAGCATGGCGGAGAGAAGTTCCAGAGCGTGAGTTTTTGGGCCCACTCCTCAGACCCCATAGCCAGGCTCCAGGGAATGGATGCACCTGGCCCCTTCTTTCCAGGTCTCCCTCTGTGGAGCTCAGCGACCTGGGTGCCTGGATCGTCAGAGCTACGGCTGTGGGTCCACCAGGCCTTGCTCTGGGCTTGGCCACTGGATGGGGCAGGCAGTGTGAAGGGAGGGAGGGGTGGAAGGAGGTCTGGGGAAGGTGGAGCTGCTGGTGAAAGCCATTCTGCCTCCTCCAGCCATCTCAGCAGTGGCCACTTGTCAGAACTGGCAGGGGGAAAAAAATGACAGAAAAAAATCTGGCCCAATTTATCACCTTCAAATCGTGTTGAACAAGAGATCGGAGCTACTTGATTTTAAAGACTCCCCCCTTGTTCCCTCCACATAGAGCAAACACCACTAAATGCCTGTCCACCTGCACAGCTGAGTGTTGGCAACGTGGATGCCAATTACAGGGTTTCCTGCCGTGGGGGCTGATCCACGGTGCCTGTCAGAGGGGGGCGGGGGAGAATGGAGTCATTAAACGGGAGAACAAAGGAGGCTGGACAAGTTCAAAAGGGATTAAGGCATAGAGAAAAAGGCTGCCTTTCTGGGGCATTTATGCCTGGGGTTGGCCTGGGTGCCTCTGGCAGAACCGACTGCGGGTTCAGGCAGATGGTAACTGCTAGATGCTAGGTAGACCCGGCATAATCTACCTGGAAGGCTTTCGGGGGCACCCCACGTATCTTCCTGGCTGCTGAGCCGATGCTTCTCAGTTCACCAGCTTGTAGGGTGCAGCGGCTGCAGTGATTTCCCACCTTGTTGACCCAAAAGCCGCGCCCCAATCCAGTGCTCCAGGCAGCTCTTCTCAGGCACCTAAGCCGTCTGACGCCCACTGCTTACATCCTCCTGTGGCAGGGAGCTCTTCCGCTCCTGCGGCAGCCCCTCTCCCATCTTAGTGTGACCTTGGCTTCCACGGTCCTTTATGAGGACGGGGTGACACCGCATCTGAGTTTACTGAGCGCTCACTCTGTGCAGGCACCGCTCATTATAGAGGTTGGAGCATTCACTGTTCATCTCGCTCACTTACCTCTTCGTTCTCTTGGCAGCCTTCTAACCCCTTCGTTCAGGGCCTGAGCACGGGCTGTTCCCTCGCTTAGGAGCATAGCCTCCCTCCTTCACAGACTGCCGTCAGGGGAAACGGGGTGATGACATGGGAGCACCTAGTACCCACTGCCCATAGCGAGGGCCCAGCACATGAGAGTGCTTTCATTGTCCACCTCCAGTACCAGCTTCAGCCGGCTATGAAATAAAGTACTTTCCCCCCAGAGGCTCATGGNTGCTCGGAGGCTTTGCTCTGAGGCTTCGGTTTCCTTACTGGAAATGCAATCGCCCCACTTCCACCCGCAGACTCCATCATTCTTTCCATCTACTGCCTAGGGGTTTTTTTTTTTTTTCATATCACTCAACCCCCTCTACATATATTTATACTTTCCTGATTTATTATAAATATTGTTTATTGCCTGTGCCTCCCCTCACCTAGTAGGGCAAGGAGTTTTTATTGGTCTTGTTCACCGTTGTCTTTCATATGGTGCCCTGGCGCATAGCGGGTGCTCAATACATGCTTGTGAAGTGAATGAATTTCATGAGAAGCATGGCGGAGAGAAGTTCCAGAGCGTGAGTTTTTGGGCCCACTCCTCAGACCCCATAGCCAGGCTCCAGGGAATGGATGCACCTGGCCCCTTCTTTCCAGGTCTCCCTCTGTGGAGCTCAGCAACCTGGGTGCCTGGATCGTCAGAGCTGCGGCTGTGGGTCCACCAGGCCTTGCTCTGGGCTTGGCCACTGGATGGGGCAGGCAGTGTGAAGGGAGGGAGGGGTGGAAGGAGGTCTGGGGAAGGTGGAGCTGCTGGTGAAAGCCATTCTGCCTCCTCCAGCCATCTCAGCAGTGGCCACTTGTCAGAACTGGCAGGGGGAAAAAAATGACAGAAAAAAATCTGGCCCAATTTATCACCTTCAAATCGTGTTGAACAAGAGATCGGAGCTACTTGATTTTAAAGACTCCCCCCTTGTTCCCTCCACATAGAGCAAACACCACTAAATGCCTGTCCACCTGCACAGCTGAGTGTTGGCAACGTGGATGCCAATTACAGGGTTTCCTGCCGTGGGGGCTGATCCACGGTGCCTGTCAGAGGGGGGCGGGGGAGAATGGAGTCATTAAACGGGAGAACAAAGGAGGCTGGACAAGTTCAAAAGGGATTAAGGCATAGAGAAAAAGGCTGCCTTTCTGGGGCATTTATGCCTGGGGTTGGCCTGGGTGCCTCTGGCAGAACCGACTGCGGGTTCAGGCAGATGGTAACTGCTAGATGCTAGGTAGACCCGGCATAATCTACCTGGAAGGCTTTCGGGGGCACCCCACGTATCTTCCTGGCTGCTGAGCCGATGCTTCTCAGTTCACCAGCTTGTAGGGTGCAGCGGCTGCAGTGATTTCCCACCTTGTTGACCCAAAAGCCGCGCCCCAATCCAGTGCTCCAGGCAGCTCTTCTCAGGCACCTAAGCCGTCTGACGCCCACTGCTTACATCCTCCTGTGGCAGGGAGCTCTTCCGCTCCTGCGGCAGCCCCTCTCCCATCTTAGTGTGACCTTGGCTTCCACGGTCCTTTATGAGGACGGGGTGACACCGCATCTGAGTTTACTGAGCGCTCACTCTGTGCAGGCACCGCTCATTATAGAGGTGGAGCATTCACTGTTCATCTCGCTCACTTACCTCTTCGTTCTCTTGGCAGCCTTCTAACCCCTTCGTTCAGGGCCTGAGCACGGGCTGTTCCCTCGCTTAGGAGCATAGCCTCCCTCCTTCACAGACTGCCATCAGGGGAAACGGGGTGATGACATGGGAGCACCTAGTACCCACTGCCCATAGCGAGGGCCCAGCACATGAGAGTGCTTTCATTGTCCACCTCCAGTACCAGCTTCAGCCGGCTATGAAATAAAGTACTTTCCCCCCAGAGGCTCATGGTTGCAACATTTCTTTTACTATCTACCTGGTTATTCTCCATCACCACGTTTGGGTGATTTCGGGACTTCCCTGGTGGCTCAGATGGTAAAGCGTCTGCCTACAGTGTGGGAGACCTGGGTTCAGTCCTGGGGTCAGGAAGATCCTCTGGAGAAGGAAATGGCAGCCCACTCTAGTGCTCTTGCCTGGAAAATCCCATGGACGGAGGAGGCTGGCGGGCTACAGTCCATGGGGTTGCAAAGAGTCAGACACGACCGAGCGACTAACCTTGGGTGACTCCATAGCCCAGATGCATTCACTTTCAGTTTTATATTCTTTCTGCCAGCTTAAAAAGATGCCTGCATGAAGTCTTAACTATGCATCTGACTATCATACCTTCTGGACAACTGTAACAAATCTAGGTTTAATTTAGACTTGGAGTCTACAGAACTTGCAGTTATCTCTAACTTTTAAATCTTTTTCATATAAATTTCTCATCCCCTGTATTTCTTCCATCTTGGACTTAGGCAGTTGGCTTTGGTTTCAAAGTGTGAACATTTTACATCCATCTTTATCTATCAGGTGCTGCCCACCTTGTGGGCCTTGTCATAGTCTCAAACTGGGGCCACCTGAGCCCCACCTATGACATCATCCTGCCACAAGGGCTAGACTGTCCTTGACTTGAGTCTAGAGGGGACCCAGCTTCATGCTTCAGGATTGAGCCCCACTCCCTCCACTTCCATCCTGGCTCAGATCTGAAGGGGTCCTGTTTTCTTTTTTAAAAATATTTATCTATTTGGCTGCTTTGGGTCTTAGTTTGCAGCACGTGGGATCTTTCACTGCGGCTCACAGACAGACTCTCAGGTCGCAACATGGGGCTTAGGTGCTGCAAGGCACATGGGGATGTTAGCTCCTTGACTGGGTAGTGAACCTGCATCCCTTGCTTTGAAAGGCAGATTCCTAACCACTGGAGCACTCGGGAAGTTCCGGGGTCCTGTCTTCTATTCCAGCTGAAGCCTAGGTCTTGCCGCTGCTGGGCTTTATGACTGTCCCCCTCTACCCTAAGACTTGCTGGTGAGGTTAGGACTTAGTTGCATTGTCCTCATCAATGAA
Source organism: Raphicerus campestris (assembly GCA_006410735.1). NCBI lineage: Eukaryota > Metazoa > Chordata > Mammalia > Artiodactyla > Bovidae > Raphicerus > Raphicerus campestris. Next base: position 2,523,573 of record SJYW01022011.1, on the reverse strand, counting down.
GATTCTCTTGGCCTCATGGTGGTACTGGCTCCATTCTCCTCTGTCGCCTGGAATGCTGAAGAGTTTCCATCATAGCACCCACATTCCATGCCTTCATTTCTCTGCCTGTCTAACAGTGAAAGGAGAAAATTTCAAGCTGGCTCCTTTGAGTCCCACCTCCATCCAAGGTTGATACTTTTCTTTCAGTTCCTGATCATCCATGAGACTCCCAAGGCTTCCATCCTCTGCTCTGGGGTCCTTGTAAATGTCAAAGACCTGGGACCATGAGATGGACCTCCCAGAGCTGCAGTCTGCAGGGCGCAGGCCAATGGCACTGTGAGCTCGGTGACTAGCGGCTGTTGGGACTGGCTGCTGGCCAACGGGGCTCCCGCAGGTGCTGCCGAGTTGGGTGGCATTCCTGTAGACCCTGTTACCTTAGATTCTTGGCCTGTTTCTTCCTCGAAGCAGGCTGCACCCACCCGCTCTGGCGCTCACGGGCCCTGCCCTCCCTCTCTTCACGCCTCTGCCCTTCATGTGGTTGCTGCAATCAGAAAATCTACCTGTGCTGGCCCACATCNTATGAGCTCGGTGACTAGCGGCTGTTGGGACTGGCTGCTGGCCAACGGGGCTCCCACAGGTGCTACCGAGTTAGGTGGCATTCCTGTAGACCCTGTTACCTTAGATTCGCAGCCTGTTTCTTCCTCGAAGCAGGCTGCACCCACCAGCTCTGGCGCTCACGGGCCCTGCCCTCCCTCTCTTCACGCCTCTGCCCTTCATGTGGTTGCTGCCATCAGAAAATCTACCTGTGCTGGCCCACATCTGGCTCTTTTTGCCTTTGCCAACGTTCACAGAAATCTTTGTTTTACTTTCCACGGGGGATGATCTAGACTCACATGTGCCGCCGGGGGAGTGGAGAGACCCTCGGGCTCCAGTTGAGAGAGTTTGGGGGCCTCAGAGTCTGGGCGCAAGCGCAGAGATCGATGTGTACACGCGCTCCCGACGCACTGACTGCGTGTCCGGTAACAGCAGGACTCGGTCTCATCCGTCTTTCTCGCCGCAGCACTTAGCCTGGTGCTGGGCCCGCAGCAGGGACTCAGCAGGCGCTGTGAGCGAGGAGGCGAGTGTGGACGTGGGCTTCTGGTGCTGACTTCCTCCTGCCCCCCTGGAGAAGGAAACGGCAACCCACGCCAGTCCTCNGTGCAGAGATCGGTGTGTACACGCGCTCCCGACGCACTGACTGCGTGTCCGGTAACAGCAGGACTCGGTCTCATCCGTCTTTCTCGCCACAGCACTTAGCCTGGTGCTGGGCCCGCAGCAGGGACTCAGCGAGCGCTGTGAGCGAGGAGGCGAGTGCGGACGTGGGCTTCTGGTGCTGACTTCCTCCTGCCCCCCTGGAGAAGGAAAGGGCAACCCACGCCAGTCCTCTTGCCTAGAAAATCCCATGGATGGGGGAGCCTGGTGGGCTACCCTCCATGGGGTCGCAAACAGTCAGATATGACTGAGCAACTTCACTTTCACTTTCTATCTGCCACCAGTTCTAGATGATGCTTCTAGGCACCTGGGACCTTGCTAACACCTCTAAGGAACCGCAGCACAGAAAGTCTAAGAAATTCTCTCAGTCAGCTGAGTAGTCTCCTGAGTCAAGACAGGTGGGCCCAGAAGCGAACTTTGACCTTCTGTTTTTCAGTCATCTCTCATTTTTCCTAAACATGCTATGAGAGCTACTTGAAACTACTATCCCTACTTGGATGCTTGAAGTGAATTGGAGTGAAGTTGCTCAGTCGTGTCCAACTCTTTGCAACCCCGTAGACTGTAGCCCACCAGGCTCCTCCGTCCATGGGATTCTCCACGCAAGAGTACTGGAGTGGTTTGCCATTTCCTTCTCCAGGGGGTCTTCCCGACCCAGGGATCGAACCCAGGTCTCCTGCCTGGCAGGCAGACGCTTTAACCTCTGAGCCACAGGGCTTACTGGATATAATTATTTAGCTTATTACTTAACCTCTTTGTACCTCAATTTCCTCATCTAAGAACTGAGGATAATGACAGTATCTCCCTAAGGGTTATTGTGAATTATTAGATAATTTAATACTTGTGCAATGCACTTAGTTACAAGGTGTGAACATAATAGCATTGTGTAAGCGCTATATGTGTTAGTCATTGCTATTATTATTTTTTGTTAATGGCAGAGTAACAGCATGTTTTAATGTTGTACTCACTCTTTAAGACCTTGTTCAAGTGCTGCCCTTGTTCCCAGCCACCAGTTGAGTCAGTCTCTCTCCTCCTTCACCCACAGTCTGTTCTCCATTGCGTTTTTTCTGTGTCCGTCTCTCTCACTGGCCTAAGCAATTGTATAGTGTGTCTTGCTCATCCCTGGGATCTGACACAGACAGTGTGTGCTAAATCACTTCAGTCGTGTCTGACTGTTTGCGACACTATGGACTGTAGCCTGCCAGGCTCCTCTCTCCATGTGATTCTCCAGGCAAAAGTACTGGAGTGGGCTGTCATTTCCTCTTTTGGGGGATCTTCCTGACCCAAGGATTGAACCCGTGTCTCTTTCATCTCCTGCACTGGCAGGCAAGTTCTTTACCATTAGCGTCACCTGGGAAGACATGGACAGTGGGTGCCCTGAAAAAGCACAGTAAATTATCCAGGGCCTGGAGGAATCATATTCCTTTTCCAAACCCTAGAGGCTCCACGACTTCCTCCAGAAGAGTGAAGGTTAAGGGAACCATCCCTGGAAGCTGCTGGAAGGTGGGCTTTAGGTTCCAGGAAAGCCTGCCTCTTCCTCTGCTTCCAGGCTTTCGTCATGGCTCCTGCCTCCTGCCTAATGAACACTCAAAGTGATTTTCTATTGCTTGTAATTCACCACAATTGTTCTAACATTTGGAAGGGCCCAGAAATTGACAGCCGAATACCCCAGTTTGCCTGTCCGTCTGAATGCCTTGTCGAAGGCTGAAGCTGATTGCTTTCCTGCCAAGATTATCCCAGAGCTTCAGACAACATCTGAAGAAATAAACAGTTGGAAAGGTTAGAGGCAGGAGCTGGAGGGGAGAAAGTAGGGAGGGGATTCAGGAAAATTTGGGCAAGCAGCTGAATTTGACGTGAGCTGGAAACTGACCTGAGAATTGGGGAGTGGAAGATGGATGTGAGAACTATTTCCTTCTCATTCTCAGGAAGTCTCAGTGACTGCTGGAAGCTGAAGCAGCACGGGAGACAGCAGGTAAGTCCACTCGCTCTTCCGTTGCTCAGTCGTGTCCGACTCTTTGTGACCCCAGGCACGCTAGGCCTCCCTGTCCCTCACCATCTCCTGTAGTTCACTCAGACTCACGTCCATTGAGTCAGTGATGCCATCCAACCATCTCATCCTCTGCCGTCCCCTTCTCCTCCTGCCCTCAATCTTTCCCAGCATCAGGGTCTTTTCCAACGAGGCAGCTCTTTGCATCATGTGGCCAAAATATTGGAACTTCAGCTTTCAGCATCAGTCCTTCCAGTGAATAGTCAGGATTGATTTCCTTTAGGAAATCCCCTTATGACCTTCTAGAATATTCTGCCCTCACCTTATTGTTTTATAAAAAAAAAAGCTGAGGCCCATGGGGATAAGAAAGGGGTTGATTTACTAGCATGGATGGCAAGGACTGAAGTCAGATCTCCTGTCATCTCTAAAAGAGACTTGCAAACATCTCCGTGTTGCTGAGAAGATAGGGAGTAGCATGAGTCAACCTCTTGGCCTGGGCTTGGCACAGAGAAGGTGCTGGGAGGAGGCTAGCTCCTCTCGACCGCAGGGTCAAGGCCAGGGCTGTGCACTTGGTGAGCCCATCACAGGGGCTCCCCAGGATGGGACACAAGCAGAGAGGATGCAGCCGCTCTGGCCTGGCGGCACCGGGGTCTCTCAGCTGTGGACCAAGTCCGCCTGGGGCCAGGAACCTGTCCAGATTTCTTGCTGTTTCATCGAAGGTCAGCCCCATCAGGTAAGCCTGGGGTCCCACCCCTTCCTGAGCCCTCAAGGCCCCTGCTAGATCCTTCCTGTCTCTTTTTTCACCAGTTTGTCTGTCCTGGGGTGCCCCATGTGCAGACAGGCAGCCTCTATAGCACCCTCAGCTTCCTGCCTCAGTTCTCTGCTCCGTATAAACAAAGCTCTTGGAAAGGGTTGTTGGTACCGGATGCTTCCTCATCCCCATTTCCTCCTCAGTCTGCTCCAGGCAGGCTACCGTCCACCTCCTTCCTCTGGGCCTGCTCGTATCAAGGTCACAGATGACCGATGCTCACCGAGGCAAATGCCACCTGTGGGGATCACTGTGCTGAGTTCTCTGCAGAAATGAACCTGGGCGCACCCCAAGCTCTTGGAACCCCCGCTTCACTCGTACCCGTGTCTGCTGGCTGTCAGTCTACCTCCCTGTCTCACTCATCTTTCTCTGCTGGAGGACCCCAACCTTGTTCTCAACATCTCTTCTCTACTGGCACCTGTTCCCTAGATGATCTTATCAATGCCATCAACGATGTGCTGAAAGACTCTTGATTTTATGTCCAATTCTACATCAGATTTTAAGTTTTAAGCTTGAGCTTTGGACCTTTACGTTCAAGTGAAATTTGAACCGTTACATTCAAGTGTCTGCTTGAGTCCATGAGTGTGTCCAGTGACTCCATTCCTGTTGAAAACCTTTGTGCTGCCTGAATCCTCCTCCTGGCAGCCACCTCATCTTTCAAATTTCAATTCCAATGGCACTTTTTGGAGGCCCTTTGCCAGCACCCTGGCTGAACTAGCCTCATAGGAACTCTTTGCTATGTAAACTGGCACTTCTTTTATTTAAGTTTAAAGATTTTTTTTTTTTTTTGGATATGGACCATTTAAAAAAATTTACTGAATTTGTTACATTATTGCTTCTGGTTTATGTTTCAGCTTTTTGGCTGAGAAGCATGCGGGATCTTAGCTCCCCAACCAGGGACTGAACCTGCAGCCCCTGCATTGGAAGGTGAAGTCTCAAGCGCTGGCCTGCCAGGGAAAGTCCTGACGCTTCTTTACACCACGGGTCAGAGTCGGAAATTTCCCTTCCCTCCTTCTCTTCTCCCTTCTCTCCCCGCTCGTCCACCCCTTCCTTCCTCCCTTTCTGCCTTTCCTTCCTTCCTTCCTTCCTTCATTTTCCCTCCACTTACTGTCTGTTCCTCCCCACTCACCTAGGCAGTGTATTAAAAAGCAGAGACATCAATTTGCTGACAAAGGGTCATATAATCAAGGCTATGGTTTTTCCAGTAGTCATCTATGGAAGTGAGAGTTGAACCATAAAGAAGGCTGAGCACCAAAGAATTGATGCTTTTGAGCTGTGGCATTGGAGAAGACTCTAGAGAGTCCCATGGACTGCAAGGAGGTCCAACCAGTCCATCCTAAAGGAAATCAACCCTGAATACTCTTTGGGTGAACTGATGCTCCAATACTTTGGCCACCTAATGTGAAGAGCTGACTCATTGGAAAAGACCCTGATGCTGGGAAAGATTCAGGGCAGGAGGAGAAAGGGACGACAGAGGATGCTTTTAATACACTGCCTAGGTTGGATGGCATCACTGACTCAATAAACATGAGTTTGGGTAAATTCAGGGAGACAGTGATGGAGAGAGAAGCCTGGTGTGCCACAGTCCATGGGGTCCCAGAGAGTTGGACACGACTTAGTGATTGAACAACTACCACCTCAAAGAAGTTAAGTATATCAAGGGCAGGGTCCTGTCTGTCTTGTTTACAACTACCTCCTCAGACTTGAGCGTAGTTCAGTTCAGTTCAGTTGCTCAGTCGTGTCCGACTTTTTATGACCCCATGAATCGCAGCATGCCAGGCCTCCCTGTCCATCACCATCTCCCGGGATTCACTCAGACTCANCTGACCTGCCTCCTGAGAAATCTGTATGCAGGTCAGGAAGCAACAGTTAGAACAGGACATGGAACAACAGACTGGTTCCAAATAGGAAAAGGAGTATGTCAAGGCTGTATATTGTCACCCTGCTTCTTTAACTTCTATGCAGAGTACATCATGAGAAACACTGGGCTGGAAGAAGCACAAGCTGGAATCAAGATTGCCAGGAGAAATCTCAATAACCTCAGATATGCAGATGACACCACCATTATGGCAGAAAATGAAGGAAAACTAAAGAGCCTCTTGATAAAAGTGAAAGAAGAGATTGAAAGAGTTGGCTTAAAACTCAACATTCAGAAAACGAAGATCATGGCATCTGGTCCCATCACCTCATGGCAAATAGATGGGCAAACAGTGGAAACAGGGGCTGACTTTATTTTTCTGGGCTCCAAAATCACTGCAGATGGTGATTGCAGCCATGAAATTAAANAAGAGTTGGCTTAAAACTCAACATTCAGAAAACGAAGATCATGGCATCTGGTCCCATCACCTCATGGCAAATAGATGGGCAAACAGTGGAAACAGGGGCTGACTTTATTTTTCTGGGCTCCAAAATCACTGCAGATGGTGACTGCAGCCATGAAATTAAAGGACGCTTACTCCCTGGAAGGAAAGTTATGACCAACCTAGACAGCATATTAAAAAGCAGAGACATTACTTTGCCAATAAAGTTCCATCTAGTCAAGGCTATGGTTTTTGCAGTAGTCATGTATGGATGTGAGAGTTGGACTATAAAGAAACCTGAGAACAGACAAATTGATGCTTTTGAACTGTGGTGTTGAAGAAGACTCTTGAGAATACCCATGGACTGCAAGGAGATCAAACCAGTCCATCCTAAAGGAGATCAGTCCTGGGTGTTCATTAGAAGGACTGATGCTGAAGCTGAAACTCCAATACTTTGGCCACCTGATGCGAAGAGTTGACTCACTGGAAAAGACCCTGATGCTGGGAAAGATTGAGGGCAGGAGGAGAAAGGGACGACAAAGGATGAGATGGTTGGAGGGCATCAGTGACTCAATGGACGTGGGTTTGGGTGAACTCCGGGAGTTGGTGATGGACAAGAAGGCCTGGCGTGTTGCGGTTCATGGGGTCGCAAAGAGTAGGACACGGCTGAGCGACTGAACTGAACTGATGTTATTTTGGCCACATTCATTGGGTGAGAATAGTTATGGTGTTTCTTACTGCTCAAGGATATTCCACACTGAGGGATTTTAATACTAGTCCCTCCAGTTTTATGATCAGATATTGGTATGGTGTAGAAAATGTTTCATCCCTCTGGTTTAATAATCAGACAATCAAGTCACATACTTCTTTATCAGTTGACAATTTGAAAAAGTCATTAAATTGTTTCTCACTTTAAATTAATCCAAAAGTAAAAGTAGGCTTCTTGATGCTCCTGTACCACTTTCCTCTCCTTTCTCAGTTTTAGAGTTCCTCCTTTTCTATTGCTGAGGCTCACACTCCTTAGGGTATCTAACCTCTGCTTTATTTCCAGCCCCCTGTGTTCTCAGCTTTACTGTCAGGGACCCACTGCTGATTCTGTGGCACTATCTTTTGAGTTTCTCAGGCATGTATTATTGATGCTAACAATAAGGATACTTTTATGCAAGCACATTACTAGAACCTGGTAACATTACAAAAACAAACAAAAAAATAACAAGGCTGATGACATTTCTATGATTATCCAGTTCCACCTGGTTTGGATTTGATAGCCTGTTTAATAAAGCGCAGCAGAGATAGCAGTAAGAGAAGATGGAGATGTTTGAGAAAATCACGGTGCATAGGATCACACCTGCAAGTCCGAGCCATGCTCCCCCTACTTATGAAACTGGTTTTGCAATCCTCTCATTTCCGAGGAGTTACCTCTCTCTCCAGAATGAGAGAATACATCTGAGTGCTTCTTTCTCTGCCTGGATCCACAACCTCCTACCGCCTGAACAGTGACTACTGCAAAAGAACCCAGTGACCCCAAGGCATTCAGCCTCAGCCCAGTAGCTTGTTTGTTTGTTTGTTTTTATCCTTGCTGCATTGAATTGTAAATCCAACCATGCCTCAGTGAAAGCACTTTTATTTCTGACCTGAATCCTAACTCCCCTCTTTCTCAAGGGCTCCAAAACCCTGAGGTAATGTAGTCAGCCCCAGTTAAGGCAAGACTCTGATCAGATTAGCTCCCTGTTTAATAAGACTCAGGTAGGCACCCCAGCTGAGCTCCATCCCATTTCACATAAGCAGAAGAATCGAAGAATCGATGGCTAAAGACCCTAATTCTGTCGAGTGGAACCTGTGAAGGTAACTTTGGGCCCAGATACTCCAGTTTTACCATGAAGATCAGGGCAGAAGTCATATTTGCATGTTTTAACAGGGAGATTTAAACCATAGAAAAAAGGGCTGAAAAACCTTACCAAGGGGAGGCAATAAAAGTAGGGACTAATAAAACTTTGGATCTTGTTTACTTCTTTTAAGCATTTATCCCCAAAACAATTATTTTGATAGCATAAAGTCACAGTCCTTTCACTCTTAAGCCCTCTGGCTTCTTTTCCTGATATGTAAAATGTATTGAATGATTAACACAAGATGATTCTTAAACTTTCTGCTTTGAACTTTCTGCTTTGAACTCTTGTGAGATCCTCAGGTCCTCTCAAGTTTGTTTTGTTTTGTTTTGTTTTTACAGAATAAATTGTTTTATAAACATTTTTAATTAGAGCACAATTGCTTTACAATGTTGTGTTGGGTTTTGCCAAAGAACAATGTGAAGCAGCCTTAAGTATACATATGCCCCCTGCCTCTTGAACCTCCCTCCTCCCACCCACCCCATCTCACCCCTCTGGGTTGTCACAGAGCACCAGGTTGAACTCCCTGTGTCATTCAGCAACTTCCCACTGGCTATTTTACATATGGTAACATACATGTTTCAATATTACTCTCAGTTTGTCTCATCCTCTCCTTCCCCTGCTGTGTCCATAAGTTGATTTTCTGTCTACATCTCTATTCCTGCCCTGCAAAGAGGTTCATCAGTATCATTTTTTTTAGATTCCATTTGCATTAGTATATGATATTTGCTTTTCTGACTTACTTTTCTCTGTATAACAAGCTCTAAGTTCATCCAGCTCACTAGAACTGACTCAAATTTGATCCTTTTTATGACTGAGTAGTGTTCCATTGTATATATGTACTAAAACTTCTTTATCCATTCATCTGTCAATGGAGCCTATAATGCTTTTATGGAAAAGATATTTTGAGGAAAGTATGAGGAGACTTCAACACTGATGTTTATTCAACTCTTGTATTGGCAAACATTAATTCAGTGGTGATCACATGAAAGCACTCAGGTGAATAACCACAGCACTTAACTGCAAAGAATTTATATTTTACGGGAGAGACAGAACCATAAAGCATATTCATAATCCAATGTGGGCAGTATGGAATCAAGAGTACTGGAGTGGGGTGCCATTGCCTTCTCCATAGATGATATTATGAGTATACAAAAGAGAGCTGTGCTACAGTTGGAGCCCTATGAGATCTCAGAAAAGAGCCTGTTGAATTTGCCTGGTTATCTTCTAACCCAAGCATGTCATCAAAAGTAAAGGCTGGCCGAGACAACTTTATGTATTTGGTTATGTATCCTAAGGAAAAATAGGTAACCAGCAATATTTTAAAATGTTAATATACCTGTTCCTTAAAATATGCCAAAAATTAGGGCTGGAGGGTTTGTTACTGAATGCTTTGCTACTCTTTGACTTTGTAGGTTGTTGTAGAGTGTGCTTCCTCAAGTAGGGACATAGGCCTTTTCTCTTTCTTAGACAATGTCACTGTAATAGAAAACATACTGGATCGCTAATCAGGAGACCTGGGTTTTGGTTTCGGCTCTGCCACTAATTAGCAAGGTGACCTTGGCTAAATTACTTAAACTCAGTCTTTTTGATTAAACGAAATGGTTGAATGAAATGATACCCAGGATTCCTTCCAGTTTTGATAGGATAGTTTCTGTTTCTCTGTGACTCTCTTATAGTCTCTGATCTCAAGGGTATCTATGAATGTGTTGACAAAATAGGCTCAAAACATCAGAAATTAGTATGAGGATGTGTCACAGGTTGGGTTCCCTCGGGAGCAGGCTCTGCAGATTATTAAGCAGATGGTTTATCGGGAAGGCTTTGGGGGTGGATTCCAATGGAAGGAAAAGGAAGGAAGCAGGAATGAGCAGAGGGACTAGTAGAGCTTTGACGCAGTCTCAGAGCAAAACACAGATGGGGTGAAACTTCAGAGATCTCCTGGGTTGGAAAGAGGGCTATGCCTCGATACCTTGTGTTGAGCAGTCATTGGATACAGCCTGGGATGAAGCAACTCTCTTTAGTCAAAATAATTCTCAAAGAGGGCTGACAATCTAGGGTTTTCTGCCAGCACCACTCTCAGTAGCTGGAAGAAAAAGCCCTTCATTCCTGAAGAGGATAGTACATCACAGCATCTTCCTCAGAATGTCTGCGTGCTCTCACTCTGGTGCACATTGATAGAGTGTATTTGAAAATACATAACATAGTGTCTATACTCAATAGATGTTCATTTGCCCATCTAGTCTACCCACCTACCAATCCATTCTTGTTACTTTTTTTTCTTTTCCAGAGTTTATAGGATTGAAAGGAGAGAATCAGTTGGTAATTTCTCTTACTAGCAAGAAGGGATTTCTGTTTAAGGAAGGAGATTAGACCTATTGATTCACTTCTAATTTGAAGCTACCTCCATTCTATGATTCTATACTAATTAATAATAACTGTTAACTTGGGCTTTCCTCATAGCTCAGTTGGTAAAGAATCTGCCTGCAATGCAGGAGACCCTGGTTCAATTCCTGGGTCAGGAAGATCCACTGGAGAAGAAAAAGGCTAACCACTCCAGTATTCTATGATTCTTTACTAATTAATAATAACAACTGACTGCTGCTATGATTTGCAGAGTTTTCGAAAGGTGCTATTTTATTTGATCCTCACAACTAACTAATGTGCTAGCATAAGCTAGTATTAATAGTCTCACTGCAGAAATGAAGAAGCTGAGTGCAAATCTAGTAACTTGTCCCAAACTAGGATGAAATGTTGTACTGTTGAATCCAGGCCTGCTGATTTCTGGTCCAGGATTGTTTCCGTGATGCCGGAATCAGCAAAGCCTCACAGGCTATGAAGCAGCTGATAAGACCCAGGCCTGGGGTAGCCTGCCTCCCTGGGGAGTCTTTTCTCAGCAGAAGCTGTGTTACTGGGCAGCACTAACTTGCAGGTAGGCAGGAGCCCATAGGCCCCTTCCCAGTGTTTCAGTTCCCTACATTTCAGCCTCCTGCAGCTCTGAGCCTGTGCAGAATCGTATGTGTATATTGTCAGTGGACCCATTAAGCTTGTACAGTAGAAACTGTTTCCTGTAACTTAGTGTGAATTTATGATGAGGAAAAGTCCAGGCAGGAAGATAAAATGTGTCATCATCCCATAGACTGTGCTTCTCAAACCTTAACCTGCATTTGAGTCACCTGGATATCTTGTTAAACTGCAGATTCTGGTTCAGTAGATCTGGGGTAGGAACTGAGAGCCTTCATTTCAAGCATGTGCCCAGGTGATGCTGATACTGCTGGCTCAGGGACCATGGTTTCCTTCTCTCCCAATCACAGAAACCTGCAATCTTTCACAAAAGAAGCCCAAGACTGGTACTAGCTTTAAAGGCTAACTGAAGCAATAATCTGAAAAAACAAGTCATAATTTTAATGTAGTTGTAGTTTCTTATTTCTTACCACTTCTTCCTAACCTCCTGCACTTTCTAAGGGAAAAAGGAGGAAAAGATGGTAGCAGAGAAGGGAGAAAGGAAAGAAAATAAGAGAGAAAGAAAGAAAAAAGAAAACTGAATTGGGAACATAGCATGTGGTCAGAACCAACTGAGCAATAGATTTCTGTGTTGCTAGCAACAGGTGCCCCTGGAGCCTCTTCTTATTTATAAGGATCAACATTATCCACTTTGTGAAAGAGAAGGGACAACCATATGGATAAAACCTGCAGATGCCAGAAGGAAAGATGCCTGTCTTCAGCATCTTTCCCTCTGGTAAGTAAGGGGAGTCCTTGGGGTTAGAAGCCCAGTGGAAAGCCCCATGATCCTGTTAAACCAGCTCCAGTTAATGGGCTGTGGCTGGGTGTTTGTGTAGCAGAGCGCCCCTCGCTGCAGTCCCTGGGGTGTTGGTTTGCTCCTTGATGGCGTCTGTACTGGAGAACATGGCTTCATTTCCGGGCTTCTGGGGCTGATGGAGGGGGGTGGGTAGGAGCAAATGCTTTTGAAGTGATTTTTTTTTTCTCTAAAACATTCAAACTGCATTTTCCTAAGGGGGCTGAAATATTTTCTGAGTTTTTGCCATATAGTTTCTCCAAGCAATAGAAGGAGGGGGCAGGGAATGGAGGCTGGAAACAGCCTTAGTCAGGAATATTCTCTGGAGTATTACCCGGCAGAGTTGCGGGGAGGGGAGATTTTTTTCTATGAGGCAAGCTCTCTAAAAGCAAGGAGAAGAAATTTGAAAATCGGGCCGGCTCACCAGGGAAAAACTGTCAATGTGGTGGTGGAATATACATGTGAATGGAATATTTAAAACAGGCTTGGTCAAAGCTCCAATTCTGTGCAAAGCGGTGTCTTCCTGACTCTCCATCCCAGCCTCAGGGTCGGGTGTTGAACAGGCCAGGGTTGGTGCTGGCACGACAGCCTTTGTCTGTCTGTGTTTTCAAGGGTGTGTGTGTGGTGGAGTGGAGGGTGTTGGGGGGAGGGAAGGGTGTGTGTGTGGTGGGGGAAGGGTGACAGCAAGGCTTTCCAGGAGCATGTGTCTCTGGAGACTTCGAGGTGGAGCTGAGTTCAGGCCCTGGCGCCAGCCTTCCAGAGGGAAATCAGAAGCAGGGTAATTAGGCATCTTCCCCCTAAGGCAAATGGGGAAGGAGTTTGCTTTTCTTAAAACACCAGCCTGCAGAGATGAAAACCAGGAAGAAACGGCAGGATTCCCTGCCACCCACCCTCCACCCCCAGGGCTCCTGAGCCCCTGGTGAGAGGTGGCGTTTCCCTGAGCATCTGTCGCCAGTGCCACTCACTGTTGGTTTGAGCATCCTGGTCTCTTTCTCAGAGAACTCTTTTTTACCCACTTGTTTGAATGATTTAGCACCAAGAAATCACATTCTATCCATGAACACTGAAAACTGCTGTGCTTTCTGAGGCACANGCAGTATAGAATCAAGATACTGGAGTGGGGTGCCATTGCCTTCTCCATAGATGATATTATGAGTATACAAAAGAGAGCTGTGCTACAGTTGGAGCCCTATGAGATCTCAGAAAAGAGCCTGTTGAATTTGTCTGGTTATCTTCTAACCCAAGCATGTCATCAAAAGTAAAGGCTGGCCGAGACAACTTTATGTATTCGGTTGTGTATCCTAAGGAAAAATAGGTAACCAGCAATATTTTAAAATGTTAATATACCTGTTCCTTAAAATATGCCAAAAATTAGGGCTGGAGGGTTTGTTACTGAATGCTTTGCTACTCTTTGACTTTGTAGGTTGTTGTAGAGTGTGCTTCCTCAAGTAGGGACATAGGCCTTTTCTCTTTCTTAGACAATGTCACTGTAATAGAAAACATACTGGATCGCTAATCAGGAGACCTGGGTTTTGGTTTCGGCTCTGCCACTAATTAGCAAGGTGACCTTGGCTAAATTACTTAAACTCAGTCTTTTTGATTAAACGAAATGGTTGAATGAAATGATACCCAGGATTCCTTCCAGTTTTGATAGGATAGTTTCTGTTTCTCTGTGACTCTCTTATAGTCTCTGATCTCAAGGGTATCTATGAATGTGTTGACAAAATAGGCTCAAAACATCAGAAATTAGTATGAGGATGTGTCACAGGTTGGGTTCCCTCGGGAGCAGGCTCTGCAGATTATTAAGCAGATGGTTTATCGGGAAGGCTTTGGGGGTGGATTCCAATGGAAGGAAAAGGAAGGAAGCAGGAATGAGCAGAGGGACTAGTAGAGCTTTGATGCAGTCTCAGAGCAAAACACAGATGGGGTGAAACCTCAGAGATCTCCTGGGTTGGAAAGAGGGCTATGCCTCGATACCTTGTGTTGAGCAGTCATTGGATACAGCCTGGGATGAAGCAACTCTCTTTAGTCAAAATAATTCTCAAAGAGGGCTGACAATCTAGGGTTTTCTGCCAGCACCACTCTCAGTAGCTGGAAGAAAAAGCCCTTCATTCCTGAAGAGGATAGTACATCACAGCATCTTCCTCAGAATGTCTGCGTGCTCTCACTCTGGTGCACATTGATAGAGTGTATTTGAAAATACATAACATAGTGTCTATACTCAATAGATGTTCATTTGCCCATCTAGTCTACCCACCTACCAATCCATTCTTGTTACTTTTTTTTCTTTTCCAGAGTTTATAGGATTGAAAGGAGAGAATCAGTTGGTAATTTCTCTTACTAGCAAGAAGGGATTTCTGTTTAAGGAAGGAGATTAGACCTATTGATTCACTTCTAATTTGAAGCTACCTCCATTCTATGATTCTATACTAATTAATAATAACTGTTAACTTGGGCTTTCCTCATAGCTCAGTTGGTAAAGAATCTGCCTGCAATGCAGGAGACCCTGGTTCAATTCCTGGGTCAGGAAGATCCACTGGAGAAGAAAAAGGCTAACCACTCCAGTATTCTATGATTCTTTACTAATTAATAATAACAACTGACTGCTGCTACGATTTGCAGAGTTTTCGAAAGGTGCTATTTTATTTGATCCTCACAACTAACTAATGTGCTAGCATAAGCTAGTATTAATAGTCTCACTGTAGAAATGAAGAAGCTGAGCACAAATCTAGTAACTTGTCCCAAACTAGGATGAAATGTTGTACTGTTGAATCCAGGCCTGCTGATTTCTGGTCCAGGATTGTTTCCGTGATGCCGGAATCAGCAAAGCCTCACAGGCTATGAAGCAGCTGATAAGACCCAGGCCTGNTAGTCTCACTGCAGAAATGAAGAAGCTGAGTGCAAATCTAGTAACTTGTCCCAAACTAGGATGAAATGTTGTACTGTTGAATCCAGGCCTGCTGATTTCTGGTCCAGGATTGTTTCCGTGATGCCGGAATCAGCAAAGCCTCACAGGCTATGAAGCAGCTGATAAGACCCAGGCCTGGGGTAGCCTGCCTCCCTGGGGAGTCTTTTCTCAGCAGAAGCTGTGTTACTGGGCAGCACTAACTTGCAGGTAGGCAGGAGCCCATAGGCCCCTTCCCAGTGTTTCAGTTCCCTACATTTCAGCCTCCTGCAGCTCTGAGCCTGTGCAGAATCGTATGTGTATATTGTCAGTGGACCCATTAAGCTTGTACAGTAGAAACTGTTTCCTGTAACTTAGTGTGAATTTATGATGAGGAAAAGTCCAGGCAGGAAGATAAAATGTGTCATCATCCCATAGACTGTGCTTCTCAAACCTTAACCTGCATTTGAGTCACCTGGATATCTTGTTAAACTGCAGATTCTGGTTCAGTAGATCTGGGGTAGGAACTGAGAGCCTTCATTTCAAGCATGTGCCCAGGTGATGCTGATACTGCTGGCTCAGGGACCATGGTTTCCTTCTCTCCCAATCACAGAAACCTGCAATCTTTCACAAAAGAAGCCCAAGACTGGTACTAGCTTTAAAGGCTAACTGAAGCAATAATCTGAAAAAACAAGTCATAATTTTAATGTAGTTGTAGTTTCTTATTTCTTACCACTTCTTCCTAACCTCCTGCACTTTCTAAGGGAAAAAGGAGGAAAAGATGGTAGCAGAGAAGGGAGAAAGGAAAGAAAATAAGAGAGAAAGAAAGAAAAAAGAAAACTGAATTGGGAACATAGCATGTGGTCAGAACCAACTGAGCAATAGATTTCTGTGTTGCTAGCAACAGGTGCCCCTGGAGCCTCTTCTTATTTATAAGGATCAACATTATCCACTTTGTGAAAGAGAAGGGACAACCATATGGATAAAACCTGCAGATGCCAGAAGGAAAGATGCCTGTCTTCAGCATCTTTCCCTCTGGTAAGTAAGGGGAGTCCTTGGGGTTAGAAGCCCAGTGGAAAGCCCCATGATCCTGTTAAACCAGCTCCAGTTAATGGGCTGTGGCTGGGTGTTTGTGTAGCAGAGCGCCCCTCGCTGCAGTCCCTGGGGTGTTGGTTTGCTCCTTGATGGCGTCTGTACTGGAGAACATGGCTTCATTTCCGGGCTTCTGGGGCTGATGGAGGGGGGTGGGTAGGAGCAAATGCTTTTGAAGTGATTTTTTTTTTTCTCTAAAACATTCAAACTGCATTTTCCTAAGGGGGATGAAATATTTTCTGAGTTTTTGCCATATAGTTTCTCCAAGCAATAGAAGGAGGGGGCAGGGAATGGAGGCTGGAAACAGCCTTAGTCAGGAATATTCTCTGGAGTATTACCCGGCAGAGTTGCGGGGAGGGGAGATTTTTTTCTATGAGGCAAGCTCTCTAAAAGCAAGGAGAAGAAATTTGAAAATCGGGCCGGCTCACCAGGGAAAAACTGTCAATGTGGTGGTGGAATATACATGTGAATGGAATATTTAAAACAGGCTTGGTCAAAGCTCCAATTCTGTGCAAAGCGGTGTCTTCCTGACTCTCCATCCCAGCCTCAGGGTCGGGTGTTGAACAGGCCAGGGTTGGTGCTGGCACGACAGCCTTTGTCTGTCTGTGTTTTCAAGGGTGTGTGTGTGGTGGAGTGGAGGGTGTTGGGGGGAGGGAAGGGTGTGTGTGTGGTGGGGGAAGGGTGACAGCAAGGCTTTCCAGGAGCATGTGTCTCTGGAGACTTCGAGGTGGAGCTGAGTTCAGGCCCTGGCGCCAGCCTTCCAGAGGGAAATCAGAAGCAGGGTAATTAGGCATCTTCCCCCTAAGGCAAATGGGGAAGGAGTTTGCTTTTCTTAAAACACCAGCCTGCAGAGATGAAAACCAGGAAGAAACGGCAGGATTCCCTGCCACCCACCCTCCACCCCCAGGGCTCCTGAGCCCCTGGTGAGAGGTGGCGTTTCCCTGAGCATCTGTCGCCAGTGCCACTCACTGTTGGTTTGAGCATCCTGGTCTCTTTCTCAGAGAACTCTTTTTTACCCACTTGTTTGAATGATTTAGCACCAAGAAATCACATTCTATCCATGAACACTGAAAACTGCTGTGCTTTCTGAGGAAAAATGGCACAGAGAGAGGCAGGGAGATAGAACAGGGATGTGTCATTTTACTTAAAGGAAATCTCCATGGAACTGAAAATAACTGAAAACTTAAAAGTCTGTTTTATGAGAATGGTTGCAGTTTTATAATTGATTTGCATATTGTTATTCTATTGGGTTCCGAAAGAGGACCAAGGTGGGCACTGTGATTGCTGTTTCTTTGTGAATGAGGAGACTGAGAATCTAAGAGGCTGTGATTTGCCCAAGGTCACACAATTAGTAAGTGGCAGGTCTGGCACTCAATTAAATGTGCCTTCTGTATTATGACTATATTATGATAGCTCTCCAGAAATGAGCTGTTCCATGGCTTGGCAATAAAGAATCCACCTTACAGGGTAGGAGACTGAGGAGATGGGTTCCATCTCTGGGTCAGGAAGATCCCCTGGAGGAGGAGATGGCAGTCCGCTCTAGTGTTCTTGCCTGGGAAATCCCATGAACAGAGGAGCCTGATGGCTTACAGTCCAGGGGTCACAAAGAGTCAGACGCGACTGAGCATGTGCACACACTACACGCTGTATCGCCTTCGCATGGCAGCCTTATCTGCCTTAGGACCCGTTTGACCATTGCCTGTAGAAAATAGATCATCCCCACCCACTTTGCAATTCTGAGCCATGTCCTTGGTTTTTATTCTCATGAGGTTTCTTTCTTTTTTTTTTTAAGATCAAAATTTCCCATAGTGATATAAGGGGAGGTTGCCAAGCCTGTCCTTCTACCCACTGGGATTTCAAGGGGAGCCCTGGGTATCAGTTATGCACCCTGGTTTTAAAATGATCTGACACACCAGCTCTCATCACATTTTGGTATAAAGCAAGTTGGAGGCAGTACAGTAAAATAAATATTAGCATGAGCTTTGGAGTCAGATTTCCCTGAATTGTTCAGCCCTGCCACTGATTAACCTTTCTAGGCCTTAGTTTTCTTATATGTGAAGAAGGAATAATAATACATCTGTTAGAGGAACTCTGTGAGGGTTAGAGCAAAGAATGCATGTGAAATGGTAAGGAGGGTACCTGGTCCCAGAATGTTGAGTGCAAAGTCACTTCAGGCGTGTTTGACTCTTTGTGACCCCATAGACTGTAGACCACCAGGCTTCTCTGTCCAAGAGATTCTCCAGGCAAGAATACTGGAGTAGGTTGCCATTTCTTTCTCCAAAGGATCTTCCTGACCCAGAGATCTAACCCATATCTTCTGTGTCTCTAGCAATGGTAGGCNGACTATATTATGATAGCTCTCCAGAAATGAGCTGTTCCATGGCTTGGCAATAAAGAATCCACCTTACAGGGTAGGAGACTGAGGAGATGGGTTCCATCTCTGGGTCAGGAAGATCCCCTGGAGGAGGAGATGGCAGTCCGCTCTAGTGTTCTTGCCTGGGAAATCCCATGAACAGAGGAGCCTGATGGCTTACAGTCCAGGGGTCACAAAGAGTCAGACGCGACTGAGCATGTGCACACACTACACGCTGTATCGCCTTCGCATGGCAGCCTTATCTGCCTTAGGACCCGTTTGACCATTGCCTGTAGAAAATAGATCATCCCCACCCACTTTGCAATTCTGAGCCATGTCCTTGGTTTTTATTCTCATGAGGTTTCTTTTTTTTTTTTTTTAAGATCAAAATTTCCCATAGTGATATAAGGGGAGGTTGCCAAGCCTGTCCTTCTACCCACTGGGATTTCAAGGGGAGCCCTGGGTATCAGTTATGCACCCTGGTTTTAAAATGATCTGACACACCAGCTCTCATCACATTTTGGTATAAAGCAAGTTGGAGGCAGTACAGTAAAATAAATATTAGCATGAGCTTTGGAGTCAGATTTCCCTGAATTGTTCAGCCCTGCCACTGATTAACCTTTCTAGGCCTTAGTTTTCTTATATGTGAAGAAGGAATAATAATACATCTGTTAGAGGAACTCTGTGAGGGTTAGAGCAAAGAATGCATGTGAAATGGTAAGGAGGGTACCTGGTCCCAGAATGTTGAGTGCAAAGTCACTTCAGGCGTGTTTGACTCTTTGTGACCCCATAGACTGTAGACCACCAGGCTTCTCTGTCCAAGAGATTCTCCAGGCAAGAATACTGGAGTAGGTTGCCATTTCTTTCTCCAAAGGATCTTCCTGACCCAGAGATCTAACCCATATCTTCTGTGTCTCTAGCAATGGTAGGCGGATTCTTTACCATTGATATGTAAGAGCTGTCTACATGCTGAGATGGAGGAGGGAAGCTACAATGATATAAATGTCATTGAGAGTCCTATTTATCCCAGATCACTTTACTATTATAGTATTGAAAGGGCTTAGTGATTATTGTTTATTATTTTTAACACCCAAAGTGCTGTATTAGAGATTACAATCAGATCGAACCAGATAAATCCAAAATCCTTTTCTATCTTTGATCACTGTTGGATCTGTGGCCTCAGGCAAATTACTTTAGTTATCTCATTCTATAAAACTGCAAATATAATCTATCCCCTTTGTAATTATGGCATGGAATGGAAATAATGGGTATAAAATGACACTTGATGACAAATATGTATTCAATGCACAAAAAATGAAATATATTTATTATTAAAATACTGAAATGTTTATCAACTAAAATTTAATACAAATATTAAAATATTTACAGGCTATTCTTCCATAAACCACATGCTAAAATATGAATCTACCCCTGGGGAAAATAATGCACCTAGTTTATTGGTTTAATTAGCTTTCACTTTAGAAAGAATTGGTGAGGTTTCGAGGTATAAGATAAAGAGAGAAAGGTGTTGGGGACAGTGAGCGGTGTCCACAGACTAGACTGGAAACAGATGCCTATCATTAAAGTGTGCTAGCTGTGTACATGATGCTGGTGGGGGGAATATGGTGGATCAGACCACAGAACTTCTAGCTCTGAGACGCATCCTTCATCACAACAGTACCAGGTGGGCACTGAAATTCCACAAATACTATGTATCAAGTATCAATCAAAGTTTATAAAATTGAAGAATGAAAGAGCTTGGAAAAAAAAAAGAAAGAGCTTGGACCTGAATCCAAAGCCCATTCTCCCCTCTTGTATCAAACTGCCTCGTTACTTCTTTTTTTTCTCAGTTCATATAATTTACTGCAGTTAGCAAACAGTTTAGAAATTCATCAACTTATTCTTTAACAACACAAGGTAAATATTGTTTTGCTATTAAACACATATTCCAGGAATTTATTCAATATTCATTTAACCAGTATTTGTTGGAAACCTCTTATCTGCCAGGGAGTATAGAGGAGTATGTCAAGGCTGTATATTGTCACCCTGCTTATTTGACTTACATACAGAGTACATCATGTGAAATGCCAGACTGGATGAAGCACAAGCTAAATCAAGATTGCCGGGAGAAATATCAACAACCTCAGATATACAGACACCACCCCTATGGCAGAAAACGAAGAGGAACTAAAGAGCCTCTTGATGAAAGTGAAAGAGGAGAGTGAAAAAGCTGGCTTAAAATTCAACATTCAAAAAGCAAAGATCACGGCATCCAGTCCTATCACTTCATGGCAAATAGGTGGGGAAACAATGGAAACAGTGAGAGAGTTTATTTTCTTGGACTCTAAAATCACTGTAGATGGTGACTGCAGCCATGAAATTAAAAGACGCTTGCTCCTTGGAAGAAAAGTTATGACCAACCTAAGTGAAAGTGAAGTCGCTCAGTCGTGTCTGACTCTTTGTGACCCCGTGGACTGTAGCCTACCAGGCTCCTCCATCCATGGGATTCTCCAGGCAAGAATACTGGAATGAGTTAACCATTTCCTTCTCCAGGGGGTCTTCTCGACCCAGGGATAGAACCCAGGTCTCCTGCATTGGAGGCAGATGCTTTAACCTCTGAGCCACCAGGGAAGCCATGACCAACCTAGATAGCGTATTAAAAAGCAGAGACATTACTGTACTGACAAAGGTCCATATAGTCAAAACTACAGTTTTTCCAGTAGTCATGTATGGATGTAAGAAATGGACCATAAAGAAAGCTGAGTGTTAGAAAGTGGTGTTAGAGAAGACTCTTGAGAGTCCCTTGGACCGCAAGGAGATCAAACCAGTCAAACTAAAGGAAATCAGTCCTGAATATTCATTGGAAGGAGTGATGCTGAAGCTGAAACTCCAATACTTTGGCCACCTGATGAGAAGAACTGACTCGTTGGAAAAGATCCAGATTCTGGGAAAGATTGAAGGCAGGAGGAGAAGGGGACAACAGAGGATGAGATGGTTGGATGCTGTCACCAACTGATGGACATGAGTTTGAACAAGTTCCAGGAATTGGTGATGGACAGAGAAGCCTGGAGTGCTGCAGTCCATGGGGTTGCAAAGTTGGACAGAACTGAGTGACTGAAATAAACTGACTGATAGAGGATGAACAATTCGTAAGACAAAGCCCCTCACCTCCCAGAGCTTGCAACCTGATAGAAGAAATAATTGTAATACAAGGCAGAATGTAAAAGATGCCAAAAGAGAAGCATGTCTCTCTGCTTCCCCATTTCTCCTTCCCACAGATAATCAATAGTTAATCCTACTTTGGATTTTGCACATATTTGTCTTCCAAGGAAACCAAATGTTTTGCATATATTATTTTGTCATCCCTTCCAAAGGTACAACAGCTTCATAGTTCAGTTCCAAAAACCTATCACCTTGTAAATCTGTGTGCAGCCAATCTCACTTTCTCATGTCATTTTGAGCAGTGACACAATGTCTTGCAAATTAGCATCCGTAATCTCAAGTAAACAGTACCAGCACTAAGGGTCACACATCTCAGTTTCTTCAGGTCTGTATGGGCACATAGTCCTTTTTTCCTTTCAAATATTAGGAACTGATAAACCAGTCAACGGGGCAGTAATTGGACTTTCCAGATGACAATAGTGGTAAAGAACCAGCCTGCCAATGCAGGAGACATTAGAGATATGGGTTTAATCTCTGGGTCGAGAAGCTCCCTTCGAGGAGGGTATGGCAACCCACTCCAGTATTCTTCCCTGGAGAATCCCATGGACAGAGGAGCCTGGTGGGCTATAGTCCATGGGACAGAGGAGCCTGGTGGGCTACAGTCCATNATGTGCCCCTGGGAGTGGACTCAGGGAAAAGGAGATTACACGGACGGACACCCATCCTGGGGAGTGAGTGGGTCAAGCCACAGACTGGGTCGTCCCAGTTCTGGGGTCCTGCTCAGAGGAGATAAGCCCACTAACTGGTTGGAGGACAGTTGGCACAAATAAAAGGGCTGTGAAAGCCTGGACTCCACTCGTGAGTCACACTGGCTAACCCTACCCTTAAAAACATGTTGAAGGATCTTCTCCAAATGGAAAAGAAGTAAGAATATATAGGAAAGGGAAAGTTTTTACTTGGAAAGGCAAAGAGTAAGAACTGAAGATCAACAATGTAAATTAGCCAATACTTAGACTAAAATACAAGAAGAAAAATGTAAAAGCAGCTATAATTACAATAAGCATTTGAGGGAAAAGCAAGAAGATGTAAAATAAAATGTGGGAGAGAGAAATGAAATGTGCTTGAACTTAAATGGATACCAGTTTTAAAAAGTATATACATTTATAGGGCGATGTATATGAACCCTATAGTAACCACAAATCAAAAACCTATGATAGATAACAAAGACAAAAATGAAATGAACCCAAGTATGCTACTAAAGAAAATCATCAAATTATGAAGGAAGAAACAAAAAGAAGAAATGAACAGAGATGAACTAAAAAAACAACCTGAAAACAAGATTTTAAATGCAATTAAGTACATACTTATTAATAATTACTTTAAATGTCAGTGGACGAAATACTTTGGGGAAAAATGACATAGTATGGCTTATTGGATAAAAGTAACAAGACTCTTTGATGTGCTACCTACAAGAAATTCACTTCAGGGCTAGAGGTACACACAAACTGAAAGTGAGGGGATGGTAAAAGAAGTGGACCAAATTAGGGCTATGGGATTCACAACCTAGTATATATAAAATATATAAGCAACAAGGGTAAGTTGTATAGCACAGAGAATTATAACCATTATCTTTATGGAGTATAAACTATAAAAATATTAAATCACATTGCTATACATCTGAACTAATATTGTAAATCAACTATACTTCAATTTTTTTTAAAGAGATGTTGAACAGAAAATAATAGCAAATTAATAACAAATGTTCACTACAAGTTGAAACCAGACTAGCTATCAGAAGCTAATTATGTATGGAAAATAACCTTAAAATAAGATTTTTTTTCATACTTTATAAGCCTTCCTGCTGCCACATGCTAATCCACACCAATCTAAGATCTGCAACATCAGAGGATTGAAGAACCCTTGTGTCTCAAACCATTGCTCTCCATGATTCAAACATATTATTATTCCTTTGGCTATTTGTTATACACAAACTCATTCTTTCTTGGATTATGCTAGCTGTTTCTCTGAGGTGATTTTCCCCTAATTATTCAGATCTCAACTCAAATATCACCTCCTTATAGAGGACACCCCTGACTACATTAATCACATTTGACTTTATTATTTTTTGGCTGCACCACACAGCATGCAGAATGTTAGTTTCCCAACCAGGAATCAAAACTGCAACCTTTGCAGTGGAAGAGTGCAGCCTTAACCACCAGACCACCAGGTAAGTCCCCTGACCACCTTTTTATCACAAAGCAATCCTTTGCCTTTTTTATCACATCATAATGCTTAACACCACTGATATTCTTATTCTCTTTCCTCCTGTCCTCATTCCTTTTATGTTCTATCTCAATTCCCTGGGGAAAAAAAAAAAAAAAAGCTCTATAGGAGCAGATATCTTTTCTATCTTCTGTCCCTTTATAATGCCCACACCTACAGTCTGGCATACTGTGTAGGCTCTTAACACATCTTTGTTTAATAAATAATAGAATGAATGAATCCTAGCCTTAGAAGGGACTATAGTATTTAACATGAAGATTTATATATAAGAGGTGCTTCAACTGTGTTTTTGAATTAATTAAAAACAGAAGAATCCAGAAAACCTATATTATTGGAATATGTTAGAAAGATTGCTGAATTAGAATCAAATCCTCACACCAAGGTTGAACAGCAAACATCCACTTTTCCTTTCTACATTCTTAGCAGATTATATGAGCTGTGTAACAGTGATATTTTGGAAAGGCCTGGCTTCTTGCACAGCTATCATTTTACTGAGCGTATCTCATATGCCAGACATCAGATCAGGTACTTTACATGCATTAGCTCCAACTCTGAGAACCAAAACTGTAAGTAATTTGTTGTTCAGTCACTAAGTTGTGTCTGACTCTTCGCTGCCCCCATAGACTGTAGCCCTCCTCTGTCCATGGCGATTCTTCAGGCAAGAATATTGGAGTGGGTTACCATTTCCTTCTCCAGGAAATCTTCCCTACCCAGAGTCCAAACCTGCATCTCCTGCACTGGAAGGCAGATGCTCTACCACTGAGCCACCAGGGAAGCCCCAGTAGGTAATTTGCCCAGGTCCAAATGTTTATTAAGGCAGAAATGGGATAAGAACCCCTTTCCACTCCATCACAGTGTAAGTGTTTTCACTCTAGCACAGCAGTCTCCAACATTTTTAGCACCAGAAATGAATTTCATGGAAGACCATTTTTCCAGGGACCAGAAGTGGAGATGATGCTTTGGGATGATTCAAGTGCATTACATTTATTGTTCACTTTATCTGTAATCTGATGCTGCCACTGATCTGAAAGGAACTACCAGGTCCTTGGCCCGGAGGTTGGGAACCTCTGTGGTAGCAGATCAAGGAGGAGATTTCAGAGTTGTGTGTTTGATGAGATTTAATAATTGGTATATGCCCACAAATCCATCTCATTTTTATCTGTGCCTGGCATGTGGATGAAGAAATGAAACTCTGTTCATGGTTTTCCCAGTTTTTGTGTCTAAGGACAGTGGTTTAAAAGTATAAATCTCATACCAACATGATGGCTTATCCTAAGGACATATTAAAATACAGATTCTCAGGCTCCATTTTTGACTTACTGAATACCAGAGTTTGAGAATCACTGCTTTAGGGCATCTTTTCAGAAGACAATTTCAACTGAAGGATACCTAGATATCAATAGAGAAATGAGCGTAGAGTGACCAATTGTCCCATTTGTTTAGTACTGAAGAGTTTTCCAGGATATGGGGTTTTTAGTTTTAAAACCAGGACAGTACTGGACAAAGCAGAATGACTTAGTTATTATATTAGTTTTTATTACTATCATAACAAATTATTAAAAACTTATAGCTTGAAACAAAAACATTTGTTATTTTTATAATTCTGTAGATCAGAATTCTAACATGAGTGTTACTGGGCAACAATCAGTGTTAGTGAGGCTGTGTTTCTTTCTGAAGGTATAGAAATAACACTTTTTTTTTTTAGCTTCTAGAAGCCCCCTTTCTCTTATTTCAAAGCCAGCAATGCTATTTTTCTGTAACTAGCATCCTGATCTTTCCTTCTTAAGATCCTTAATTTTCTCACATTTGTAAAGTCTCTCTTGCCATGAAAGGTAACGTATTTATAGGTTCCAGGAATTCAAATTCCTGGATTAGAATATCGTTTGGGAGCCAATATTCTGCCTACCACAGTTACCATGAGTGGAAGTCTGGAATATGGGAATTTTCAGTATTGAAACCAGTAAAGTCCTAGGCAGGACCAGGACAAGTTGGTCCCTTAATTGGTGGTAGAGGGCAGAGAGGAGCTTTATTGCTGTGGGAGTGGCCACATCATCATGCTGTGGTGAAAAAGACTCTAAAAGCAAGCTCTGAAGTCAGACAAAAGTCAAAAGGAGGCAGGTTTTCCTGAATTGCCTATTCTGTGATTTTGTGTAACCTGATCAAACTTCCTCTTTTTCATGCTTGTGACATGGTCTCCCATTTGTGGATTTGTGTGTGTGTGTTGAGCATAACCACACTAATTTATTGTTAGTCATTAACCATGGGTAATTCACTGTTGCTTATAAAATGCTACATTAACTGCTGCTACCATTGAGTTACCAAGTTTTGAGGGAAACAAAAACAAATCATGGCTCTGTGTGTGTGATCAGCATGTGATCAGGGCCTTGCTGAGCCCTGAAGAGAACCGGGAAAATGTGTTAGCAGAAGTGCAGGCTGTAGTAGCGGCTCTTGCAGGGAAGTAATGTTCCATGAGTCTTTTATTGTATAGAGCATATAGTAAGCATTTATTTATTACTTGTAAATATCTGACTGTCTCTAGTTCTACCATCTCTTCAGGTGAAACACCTCCAAAGAAAATGCCTTCTAAAGTGTCTGGAAATAAACGCACATACAAAGTAGTGATCAGGCTGCTGAAGCTTTGTGAATTTAATATAAACATGGGTAGATGAAACCAACAAGTGCTCCTCTTCATGCTAACCAGGAGACCGGGGGTGGAAGTGGTTGAAGGTTTTGCCCCTTGGAGGTCATAGGTGCTATCCTGCTCTACATCATGACACTGACCCTTTTCTTTAAGGAGAGAGCATAGTCCTTGTAATGAAGATTGACATGGAAAGACTCAAATGCCAAACCTTTCCCTTACTCACTGTGTGAGCTAAGGGACATTTCTCATCTTTCTGATCTTAATTTTTCTCCTATTTAAAAAATAATAATACCGTATATTTGTGTGAAAGTTAATAATGTTGTTGTTTTTGTTGTTGTTTAGTTACTAAGTCATGTCCAACTCTTTGCAACCCCATGGACTGTAACCTGCCAGGCTCCTCTGTCCATGGGGATTCTCCAGGCAAGAATACTGGAGTGGGTTGTCATTTCCTTCTCCAGGGGATGTTCCCAACTCACGGATTGAATCTGCATCTCCTGCATTGGCAGATGAATTCTTTACTGCTGAGCCACCAGGATATATTTGTTGTGAAAGTTAATAATAACATACATTAAGTATGAAGTATCTGGTGTAGAGTTGTTAAAAATAAATAGTGATTATTAACATTATTGGTTCACTTTTCAAAGACATCTCCAATAATAATTGAGAGTTTGTCAAGGTTGTTTAGTATAGTAGTAACTATTTTCACTCCTTGAAAGGCCATTCATTTAACACACTTTCTATTCTGTGTCAGGCTGAAACTGAGGGGATAAAATTAATAAGTGAATAATCCACATCTAGGAACTCTCAGTCTCCCTGGAGAAATGACACTTGCTTGAATGGGAAGCATCAATTAGTGATGTTTGGAGAAGAGAGCATGCCACATTTTGGGAGCAGCATGACTGAACCAGAGCGCAGAGGTGAGATCCAGCCTGGTCTGTGTAGGAATTACACATAGCTTGTTATGCTGCATCATATTAGGAAGGAACTAGTCAGAGTTGAAGCTGAAGACACTAGCTTAAGCATGAAAGACCTCCTTCCTGCATGTTGGCAGGAAGCTTAGACATGATCTGGGCATGGTGGGGATGCATCAATGGTTTTAAGTAGGGAGTGATGTGATCTAATTAAGATTTTTTAAACTCACTCCAGCCATTCTATGAAGAATGGATTGACATGAGGGAAGGATGAAAGGAGATCAGTGAGTTGGCTTTTTCAACTATGTTATCTGCATTAAACAAGAACGAACTAAGGTTATTTCATGAGACTTTAGTTAAAGAACTAAAAAGAATGAGAGCAGGATTAAGGGAACCACCAAGACTGTTAAAGTACTCTGGGACTAGCAACAGTGGGAATGGTTACCAACCGCAGGCATGAGGGGGTGGAAGGAAGAAAATGGTAAGAGCTGGAGCACCTGATAGGAGCTGAAACCTTATTTAGGGCAGGTCCTCCAGAAGCTGACCCCAGAGGAGGATTACTGCGTAAGTAATTTATTCAGGAAGTGCTTCCAGGGGGACTTGGTAAGGAAGTAGGGGAGAAAGATATGCATGGACACAGTTTCCCCAGCACCTGGTGGAAGGAAGGTGCTGCACAATGAGTTAAAGGTGGAAGGGAGTCAAAGGGCCTGGTGCCAGGTCCTCTGCCATGTAAATCATGCATATCTCTTATTTTTAGTTTGACCATCTGCAAGGTAGGGAAAATGAATCCTTTCAGAGCCATTGTGGGCATGAAATAAGGAAGAATAAGGAAGGGCTTTGTGAGAGGGTATGCTAATGCCAGGTGCTCTGATGTAGGAAAATTGTAAATATTTTAACCTGACTAGCCTGGGGAATATGAGTTCAGAACTGGCGCCACGCACGGGGGCTGCTCCTTAGGTCTCCTGGGCCCTGAGCCTGTGCTCTCGGCCTCATTTCAGACAGTCTTTGGACACTGTGACGAGCAGAAAAGATACTGCTTAATAAATTTTTATGATGTTAAGAATAATTTGGAGAGATGTTTTTAAATATTGTCATTTAAAAAAATTGAGTATAGTACTTAAATAATGGTATGTAGGTACAAAGTACTATGATGGTTTTATTTTTAAAAGCAAAAGTATCTTTCAGCAACTGTGAAGCTGGGGAGATTCCAGCTGGGAGAAGGATGTCAGGTCGCATTGTACTCTCAGCCCACTGAAGCCCCTCAATAAAATGG
The DNA here is from genome assembly GCA_006410735.1 of Raphicerus campestris. Lineage (NCBI taxonomy): Eukaryota > Metazoa > Chordata > Mammalia > Artiodactyla > Bovidae > Raphicerus > Raphicerus campestris. Next base: position 2,494,973 of record SJYW01022011.1, on the reverse strand, counting down.
TTTAAACCCCCTCCTCCCCCTCTAAAAAAGCAAAAGTATCTGATTTAGAGGCATTATCACAGTATGGCTCTGTTGGCAATCAAAACTGTTATCTCATTGGAAATCTGAGGGCATAACAAATGAATAGAATTGTTGCTTCCTTAAATGATGTCAAAATCTAATTAGTGTTATTATTGGCATTTTATGTTTCCCCAAACTTTTCTATAAACATCTGGGCCATAGAGTAATTTCTTACTTAATAATATCATCCATGACACTGTGAGAAACTTGATAAAACTTTGATGTGGAGAACTCTCATCATCTCTGAATGAGAAAGAGATTATCTTGAGGAGAAAGGCAGAGTAGCAAAGTGCCGAGGCATCTGATTCCCTTATGATCTATGCACAAGTTAACGTCCTCTAGTGACAGCAGGAAGTACTGGTAACCTTGGCAACACTGGTGGCCCTTCCCATCCTTTTTTAATTGAAATAGCTGTTGCTAGGATACACCCTAAAGCAAAACAGAAGAGAAAAGAGGGGGAGCAAGAGAATGAGAGAGATGAGAATGGAAGGAGGAGAGAAAGAAAAAAAAAAGAAAGATAATGAGAATGAAAATGAGAAAGGAGGGTAAAATGAAAATATCAGGTGGTTTTTGAAGGGCAGACTTCCATTGATTACTACCAAAATGAAAGAGCGTGGGGTGGGGTAACAGTAGAATGTTAGTTCCTGATTTACTAGAAATCAATAATTCATAATTCATTTTGAGTTTTCTCATGCAAACTACATATCCTTAAATGTGAGTGTTTTCATATTGGGTTGGAAAAGAAATGTTTATTAGCTCTCTGTCACTTACCAGACCCCCGTCTGCATTCTTTCTTCTGAGGCCTCATTTCTCCACTAGTCTGAAAGTAAAGTTACTGCAAAGAATAACATTATATTAAATGCAGTGAATGCTCCCTGTCAGGAGGACACGGGTGAAGTTTCTCCAGCATCTATGGGAGACCATGACCTCATCATCCACGCTTCTGCCCTCACAGCTTCCGTCCATGCCTATGCTTGGCTATTGTGTGAAGACAGCTTCAGCAGCTGACAACCTCTGAGTTCAGGGAACAGGTGATTGCCCTGGGTGACTGTAGCTTTTGGTAGCCTGGGAGTCATATTATGTAAAACTTACAGTTGAAAAGAACTGCGAGCCCTGATGAGCATTCACCTCTCCTGCGGTATGGAGAAGAGTTACCCTGGCCTCATCCCCCATTTCTAGAAAATGAGTGGGTTACCCAAGGTAGTGCCAAAAGTAATTAGGTGGCTTTGACACCTTAGGCATTTTGCTACAATTGAAGGGGTTTTGTGTGCTTTGTTCACCGTGGTATCGTCAGCACCTAGATGGGCAATAAGAACATGGTCAGAGTTCAGTAAGTGCTGATGAATGAAAGAAAAATCACTTCAACTTCCTGGGCCAGGGTCATCTTACCATTTCCAGTTTTAGTTTAGGAGGAGCCCAGCCCTGACCTCTACAAATGGAATACCCTGGATTCAGCTCTATTAGAGTACCTCCTCTCTCATCAGGCGGATTGATTAAAAAATGGGTCTAAGATGAGCCAGAGATAATGGGACAGAGTGAGGATTTTTCTTAGCATTTCTAGCAAGAAACTTTCATTGTCTTCCCAATGGATGTGAATGAGAATATGTAGCGTCCGCTTCTGCCTCAGCAATTTGCCATCATGGTGGCTTAAGACAAGAGCTAATCCTAACAAAGCAGAGTCAAGAAGTGAGAACTCCAACTCCCCTCCCAGAGGACTGTTCCCAAGGTCTCCCAAAGCAGTCCACCCCTGCAAGGTCACAGGGATCAGCATCACCAGTTCCCATGCTGCCCTGGAGTCACAGGTATGCAGAGATGCTGAGATGCCTTTTTCCCAATACCGTGTCTTACTTTTCTATCTGATAATTGAATCAACATTGCTTGTCTCTTCAGTTCAGTTCAGTTCAGTTGCTCAGTCGTGTCTGACTCTTTGCAACCCCATGAATCGCAGCACGCCAGGCCTCCCTGTCCATCACCATCTCTCGGAGTTCACTCAGACACGTCCATCGAGTCCGTTATGCCATCCAGCCATCTCATCCTTGGTCGTCCCCTTCTCCTCCTGCCCCCAATCCCTCCCAGCATCAGAGTCTTTTCCAATGAGTCAACTGTTTGCATGAGGTGGACAAAGTACTGGAGTTTCAGCTTTAGCATCATTGCTTCCAAAGAAATCCCAGGGTTGATCTCCTTCAGAATGGACTGGTTGGATCTCCTTACAGTCCAAGGGACTCTCAAGAGTCTTCTCCAACACCACAGTTCAAAAGCATCAATTCTTCGGTGCTCAGCCTTCTTCACAGTCCAACTCTCACATCCATACATGACCACTGGAAAAACCATAGCCTTGACTAGATGGACCTTAGTCAGCAAAGTAATGTCTCGGCTTTTGAATATGCTATCTAGGTTGGTCATAATTTTTCTTCCAAGGAGTAAGCGTCTTTTAATTGCTTGTCTCTTACCAAATTAATTTTTTTAATGGCTCTGTTTGCTTCTCTGGAAACTTCCTTCCACACAGATGTGGTCTGTAGTACTTGGGATTTGACTGAAAAAGAGTTTTTCTCTCTTTCACATCTTTACCCCCATTCCATTGGTGCTCCTAGATTCTTTGCATTTTCACACAAACTCCCTTCTTAAAGATATTGTCAATGAACACAAATCAATAAAACAGATACCAAGAAGCTTCTCACCCACCAAATTATTACTAAAGTCCTTCAGACATAACTCAGTTTCAGGACCCACTACTCTAAGCAAAATATAAGAAATTCTACAGGGCTCAATCATTGTCAACATTCTATGGTTTTTAATAATTCATGATTATATATATAATCCTAAAATTTGTAACTTAGTAATTTTTATACCCCTGTTATCTGCTAGGCACTAATCTAAAGAGTAGTTACTGCCTTCATGGAACTTACAATCGAGTGGGCTTGGGGAGTGAGTAAATAATAAACAAGTGAACAAGACTTGCTACACAGATACAAAACTGGGTGATGTGAAAGGGCTTATCTGGGATGTCTGAGATCCACCTTAGCTAGCGTGGCCAAGAGGCCTCTTGCAAGAAGTGACAGTTGAACCAAGATCTAAACGATGAAAAGGAGTCAATTGTATGAAGACACGGCAGGGAGGTGGTTCTAGACAGAAAAAACAAAGTCTGTAAACCCTGAGGAGAGAAGGAACTTAAGAGTTTGGAAAAAACAGATATGGTACTGAAAGAAGACATGAAAGTATAATACTTGAGGCAATCAAGAGATTTATTTAGATATATTATGTTTAAGTAGCAGGTTGAATATATTAGGTTGTAATACAGGAGAGAGGTTAGAGATGGAGATGTAAATTTAGGATTAATTGGGCTATCGATAGTACTTGTATTAAAGACTAAATGAAATCACCTGGGGACAGTGTGGCTAGAAACATGGAGAGGGCCAGAGAATTCCCACATATAAAAGAGGCTAAGCAAGCAGGGGAGGAGCTGCCAGTTAGAATCTGGAAATGAAAATCCATGAAGCTGGAGAAAAACAAGAGGATAGTGTCAAACAATCAGAGAAGGGAAGAGTAAGCTGCACTGACTGTGGCTGAGATGTCAAGTTAGACATGTACACACATGTAACTGTTAGATTTCATAACACTGGTTCCCTTACCAAGAGAAGTTTCAAAGCCATGGTAGGCTGGAAGCAAGGCTGAACGGAGCTGAAGACTAAATAGACAGCAATAAGGAGAGACATCAACCAAGGACAATTCTTTCAAGAAGTTTGGCTGAAAAAAGAAAATAATGGTGTAGTATTTGAAAAAGATTTGAGTTCAAGAGGTTTCCTCTACTTCCAAAGGTTGGAGATAATAGAGCATTTTTGAATATGAAATCAATGATTTAGCATGAGACTTCCGACTTCCTGCCCCAAATTCAAAGGGCTTGGATGAACAAAGATAGATAAGTACTCTCTGAGAAACTGTGCAGGTCCCAAATATTGCAGTCTTCAATCGTGTGCCCCAGTAGGTCATTATATTTTGGTTTGTTGTTGCCTGACTTTTATAACTCTCAGATATTAAGCCAATTCTGAATCAGTTTCTTTATCAAACTGCTAATGCAACATTAGTTTTAGTCATCAAATCAGATTTCTCCTGGGTAGCTATAAGTGGAAAAGGCAGAAATTAAATTTAGCCTAATATTAATATTGTAACAGAAAAATGACTAGAAAAAAGAAAAATAACAATGAAAACAAGTAATCCCCGCTGAAGCAATCCTATCTATCTTTCCATTTCCCATTATTTTGGTGTAAAAATAGTTTACTCTTTGCGTTAAGGGATATGGCACTTTCAGGTGCTTTGAGGAAAGGAGGAAAGCAGTCTGGGGCTAGGACTTGATATTATACCTATAACAATATAGACTAGGTTTTAGTATTTTTTTTTAAGGTTAAAAGCAAACAAAAAATGAATTAAAAGTTACGAGCAATTTCTGCCTTCTAGGAAGAAGTGGGAATTAACTTTGAGCAGAATATCCTTTGTTTTGGAAAGAGCTGTCCTTTGAAGATTCCTACGTTAGAAGAACCCCCCACTACCACCCGCCAGGGGGAAGAAGTGTCTACACTAATAGTAATGTTCTTACCCTGTTTTCTTATTTGGATTGGTCAAACAAACATTTATTTATCTGCTATAGATGTCCATGATTGTTGGGTTCAAGTTGGGATGGGCACTGGTCATGTAGAAAAGTAATGTTTTTTACAGTCTGATTCTCAGACCACTCACATCAGCCTGACTATGGAGTTGGCTAAAAGTCTTTGTAGATAGGCCCACATGACTTATTTTTGTGCATACTGTGTGGATGGATAGTCAACACATTTTTCAGATGATCCTTATCAGTAGTATGCTCCTAAACGTTTACCCTATTGCCTCCTGAGTTGGGGGTGGGTAAAGAAGCAGCACTGATTTATATTATTTATATTATTTACCAATTCCTCCTCTTCCACTCCAAATAGGGAAATTAGGAGAATTATTTAACAAATCTGATGACAATAAAGGGGAGTTCGGCGATTTTCTTTTTTATCAAGGACTGTTTTCACCACGCTATAGATCAGGCTTGCAGCTGACATTCATATTCAGCAAGCTCTGCTCTCACCTTGCCTCCTCTCTTCTCAGAAAACAGATAAATCTTCCTGTTTGATAGCCGCTGCCAGTCACACACCTTTCTTCCTGTTTCTCCCCTTCTCCCTCCAGCTAGTCCATCTCTTTGCAGAGTATGTATCCCTCCCACAGCACTAGGTGGATGCTAACTCTTTCCCCCCTATATTGTGTGTGTAGCTTTATTTTCAACATGACTAACAAAGCTGGGATTTCCAGGGCTGCTTCTCTTCTTTCCCTTCTTGAAATGATATCTACATAAAAGGGGGCCATAACAAAGTAAGAAACTTAAAGAACTGATCAGACCCAGGAGAGGAAGTCTGCTATCTAAGACCAGAAGTTCATTAGCTCTCATCTCTTCAGAGAGAAGTCACTGAAAAATTCACCTCCCCTACCACAGACTCAAATACATTGCCTTCTTCAACCTGAGGCTGACCTCTGAGCTGAGGTGTAATCTTATCACCCACCTCATCACCCTGTCACCTGATAATGAAGCCCTGTCAGAATCTTCTCAACAGACCTTATAATGTCTATTCTCAACACCTGGGGCCTAACCTGGGAGCAATGATCTCAGAAAGATGACCCTAAAGTTCCTTTCATTGGTTATAGGATTAGCATTATACATCAATGTCCTTTTCTTTTCCCAGTAGGTTATGAGTTGGGTGGTTACAGAGCCAAATAGCACAAGGAGTTTAAGGATCAAAATTGTTTATCCTGACTCATCCTGCTGTGATATAACAACCAAAGAGCTTAACAGTTCAGCCTTCAATATTTTCTAGCTATGAAAGACAAATAATAACATCATAAAAGCTCCCCTCCCACCATACACTCACTCATTTCATAAGTGTTTTTAAAGGAAAAATGGGGACAGAAGTTTTGTCAGTTCAGGATTAATCTTTGGGTTGACTTGAGAACAAAGTTGGATGGTTTAATGTGCCATATAAAGGTTTAACATTTACAAAGAGTTCTACTTAAGTGCTTTGTATGAGTCATCCCACCTGCTCTTTCCAATAACCCTGTCAGGCCTTTACAAAAGAGAAAACAGGTTCAGAGGACTTGAAGTGATGTGGGTGGAGCTAGAATTCAAACTTAGGTGAACTGGCTTCCCCTAATGACCCTCAACTCTATATCTCAGATATAAGATAATTCTCTATCAAGACTTTTCTCTTGAGCTCCAGAATGTATGTCTAAGTACCTCTTGGGCATCACTATCCTCTGGAGATTGACGCTGCAAGACCAAGACTCTTCCTGATCTGAAAGCTGCTTATCCATCAGGTCTTATCACTTATCCCCCTCTCCCTCTCATACTCCACACCTGAGCCCTACTGAAGTACTTGCAGTTCTGCGAAAACAAAAGCACATACTGTAATGGCTCCTGTGTTATCCCACATGTATCTTTCCTTTGGGATCGAATCATACATTTCCACAACTCCCAGAAGTACTGGCTCTTGCTGACACATATCTGAGAATTCCTGAAGGAACTGCCTTACATCAAAGGAAGATACCGTGCACAAAGTTGCACCCCAATCCAGAAGCAGCATATACCCCATGACTGGTCAGTGGAGGTGTATAAAGCCCAGTACTCAAAAGGGGAGACCTCTGAATGCCATTCCAACTCAGTGCATCCCCACAGGATGGGCTGAGTCCTCCTTTGGTACCACATTGCTGTTCAGCTTCCCCCTCTGCCTAATCCTGCTCTCCTTACTCTTTTATAAGTAGTTTCCTTCCTAAGAGCCCTCTCCATAATAGTGCATTCAAATCTCTGCTTCACAGTCTGTTTCCTGGGAAATAGTTGGTACCAAGAATTGTCTTTGAAGTGTGATTTTGGAGCTATATTAGTCTTTGAATAGCTGACGAATAGAAACCTGTTACTGGTGGTACATCCAATGGAATTTGGGTAATTCCGAGAATACTGTAACAATGCAAAAGTTACATCTTTCACTGATGGTAAATTGGAATGGAAATTAAGAAAGAATATACTGCAGGTGCACTGCCTCAGATAATCGAGAGGTTCTGGGAATGCAATGATTATAAAAGCCATGGAATCAGATGGGTTTGGCTGGGAAGGACTGAGAGCAATTAATCTCAAATCCAGGACAAAATTAAAAAGCCAGAGGACCTGAGGGCAGAAAGGCAGAGGACCAAACCCAGAATGTGATTTAAAGTGTAGTAGATTCCAGAGAACATTGATTTGTTAACCTGGAAAACCTGCTTCACCAAGGTTAGAGCCTTAACTGAAAAGGAGTAAAGTTATGAGGCTGGGATGGGGTTATTTGGGTTGATACCCTTGAAAGTCTTGAATCTCTAGTCTCCTCTGAACCCCTAGAAATGCTGTAGTTCTTCAGGTTAAAAGCTATCACATCCTTTTTTCTGCAAGACATCAAGATAAGATATATGCCTACATCTGCTTTCCCTTCCCCTTCACTTCACCACTTTCCCTCTTGGCCACCAGAACTATAACTAGGGTCACAACATAACTGGCTTGCAAAATGTTTGGTCTGTCTACTAGCAGAAGGAAGGAACTATGCACCCAGAGAGCTGCAGGTCACAGCCAACATGTCTCAACAGGACCAGGAAAGAATGTATGGGACCTGAGCCTGATCTTGGGTCCATGTGGTAGGGGAGGGGAATGAAGGCAAAACAAATTTGGACAAGGGAGAATTTATTTATATGGAAACATTATCCTCTGATGCAGATTTAACCCCCTGTCAGTGACCCAGGAGACAGTGCTCACATGCTGCTTGAATGGCCCTTAAGAAGCTTGGGGAAAGCTATTCCGTTTAGTTCAGTCACTCAGGCATGTCTGACTCTTTGCGACCCCATGAACCACAGCACACCAGGCCTCCCTGTCCATTACCAACTCCCAGAGTTCACTCAAACTCATTATCCACTGAGTTGGTGATGCCATCCAAGCATCTCATCCTCTGTCATTCCCTTCTTCTCCTGCCTTCAATCTTTCCCAGCATCAAGGCCTTTTAAAATGAGTCAGCTCCTCTTCGCATCAAGTGGCCAAAGTACTGGAGTTTCAGTTTCCACATCAGTCCTTCCAATGAACATCCAGGACTGATCTCCTTTAGGATGGATAGGTTGGATCTCCTTGCAGTCCAAGGGACTCTCAAGAGTCTTCTCCAACACCACAGTTCAAACCATCAGCTCTTCTGTGCTCAGCCTTCTTTATAGTCCAACTATAACATCCATACATGACTACTGCAAAAATCATAGCTTTGACTAGATAGACCTTTGTTGGCAAAGTAATGTCTCTGCTTTTTAATATGCTGCCTAGGTTGGTCATAACTTTCCTTCCAAGGAGTAAGTGTCTTTTAATTTCATGGCTGCAATCACCATCTGCATGTGATTTTGGAGCCTAAGAAAATAAAGGCAGCCACTGTTTCCACTGTTTCCCTGTCTATTTGCCGTGAAGTGATGGGCTTGGATGCCATGAGCTTAGTTTTCTGAATGTTGAGCTTTTAGCCAACTTTTTCACTCTTCTCTTTCACTTTCATCAAGAGGCTCTGTAGTTCTTCACTTTCTGCCGTAAGCGTGATGTTATCTGCATATCTGAGGTTATTGAGATTTCTCCCAGCAATCTTGATTCCAACTTGTGCTTCTTCCCACTGGAAGCATTTCTCATGATGTACTCTGCATATAAATTAAATAAGCAGGGTGACAATATACAGCCTTGATGTACTCCTTTTCCTATTTGGAACCAGTCTGCTGTTCCATGTCCAGTTCTAACTGTTGCTTCCTGACCTGCATATAGGTTTCTCAAGAGGCAGGTCAGGTGTCTGGTATTCCCATCTCTTTCAGTTTATTGTGATCCACACAGTCAAAGGCTTGGCCCTTGCTAATTAAAAATACCAGAACTTCCATGGCACATGGTGAAAGAAGAGATCAAAAGGTTCAGAGAAGGCTTGGTAGAGAGGATGTAGTATATAAAGCAGAAACCCACTGACTAACCATGTTTCACTTAAGGGTCCATAGGACACTCCCTTTACCATAATGTTAAAAAATGCACTGATGAGAAAGTCACCAGCATAAATAAGATGCTCAGTGTTTGCTGTCCTCTGTAGGCTAGTGCTGAAGATAGTAGATGCAATTGTAGAATTGGGAACCCTGATGGTAATGAAGAGAATGCCAAAATAATACACGTTAGGTGATAGCACCTAGCTATCTAAAACAAGATCACAATCATCATCATAGATGGACAGTCTGAATAAGAGCCAGGAAGACCTAACCCACACAAGGCCAAAGAGATGGTTAATAGAACACAGTGTATCTCTAGGCAGTCAACAAGGGTATGCTTGATCTATTCAGGAGGTTAAGGGAACTTATTCCAATAAAAAGTCAAAATCCCTTGTTCAGTTTCTGAGCCAGTTCTCAGCCCCAGATCCCACTACTTGAAGAAGTCAGGTCTTCAGGAGGAAGAGATCTGAAACCACATATTAAGTGCACNTTGTATGAGTCATCCCACCTGCTCTTTCCAATAACCCTGTCAGGCCTTTACAAAAGAGAAAACAGGTTCAGAGGACTTGAAGTGATGTGGGTGGAGCTAGAATTCAAACTTAGGTGAACTGGCTTCCCCTAATGACCCTCAACTCTATATCTCAGATATAAGATAATTCTCTATCAAGACTTTTCTCTTGAGCTCCAGAATGTATGTCTAAGTACCTCTTGGGCATCACTATCCTCTGGAGATTGACGCTGCAAGACCAAGACTCTTCCTGATCTGAAAGCTGCTTATCCATCAGGTCTTATCACTTATCCCCTTCTCCCTCTCATACTCCACACCTGAGCCCTACTGAAGTACTTGCAGTTCTGCGAAAACAAAAGCACATACTGTAATGGCTCCTGTGTTATCCCACATGTATCTTTCCTTTGGGATCAAGTCATACATTTCCACAACTCCCAGAAGTACTGGCTCTTGCTGACACATATCTGAGAATTCCTGAAGGAACTGCCTTACATCAAAGGAAGATACCGTGCACAAAGTTGCACCCCAATCCAGAAGCAGCATATACCCCATGACTGGTCAGTGGAGGTGTATAAAGCCCAGTACTCAAAAGGGGAGACCTCTGAATGCCATTCCAACTCAGTGCATCCCCACAGGATGGGCTGAGTCCTCCTTTGGTACCACATTGCTGTTCAGCTTCCCCCTCTGCCTAATCCTGCTCTCCTTACTCTTTTATAAGTAGTTTCCTTCCTAAGAGCCCTCTCCATAATAGTGCATTCAAATCTCTGCTTCACAGTCTGTTTCCTGGGAAATAGTTGGTACCAAGAATTGTCTTTGAAGTGTGATTTTGGAGCTATATTAGTCTTTGAATAGCTGATGAATAGAAACCTGTTACTGGTGGTACATCCAATGGAATTTGGGTAATTCCGAGAATACTGTAACAATGCAAAAGTTACATCTTTCACTGATGGTAAATTGGAATGGAAATTAAGAAAGAATATACTGCAGGTGCACTGCCTCAGATAATCGAGAGGTTCTGGGAATGCAATGATTATAAAAGCCATGGAATCAGATGGGTTTGGCTGGGAAGGACTGAGAGCAATTAATCTCAAATCCAGGACAAAATTAAAAAGCCAGAGGACCTGAGGGCAGAAAGGCAGAGGACCAAACCCAGAATGTGATTTAAAGTGTAGTAGATTCCAGAGAACATTGATTTGTTAACCTGGAAAACCTGCTTCACCAAGGTTAGAGCCTTAACTGAAAAGGAGTAAAGTTATGAGGCTGGGATGGAGTTATTTGGGTTGATACCCTTGAAAGTCTTGAATCTCTAGTCTCCTCTGAACCCCTAGAAATGCTGTAGTTCTTCAGGTTAAAAGCTATCACATCCTTTTTTCTGCAAGACATCAAGATAAGATATATGCCTACATCTGCTTTCCCTTCCCCTTCACTTCACCACTTTCCCTCTTGGCCACCAGAACTATAACTAGGGTCACAACATAACTGGCTTGCAAAATGTTTGGTCTGTCTACTAGCAGAAGGAAGGAACTATGCACCCAGAGAGCTGCAGGTCACAGCCAACATGTCTCAACAGGACCAGGAAAGAATGTATGGGACCTGAGCCTGATCTTGGGTCCATGTGGTAGGGGAGGGGAATGAAGGCAAAACAAATTTGGACAAGGGAGAATTTATTTATATGGAAACATTATCCTCTGATGCAGATTTAACCCCCTATCAGTGACCCAGGAGACAGTGCTCACATGCTGCTTGAATGGCCCTTAAGAAGCTTGGGGAAAGCTATTCCGTTTAGTTCAGTCACTCAGGCATGTCTGACTCTTTGCGACCCCATGAACCACAGCACACCAGGCCTCCCTGTCCATTACCAACTCCCAGAGTTCACTCAAACTCATTATCCACTGAGTTGGTGATGCCATCCAAGCATCTCATCCTCTGTCATTCCCTTCTTCTCCTGCCTTCAATCTTTCCCAGCATCAAGGCCTTTTAAAATGAGTCAGCTCCTCTTCGCATCAAGTGGCCAAAGTACTGGAGTTTCAGTTTCCACATTAGTCCTTCCAGTGAACATCCAGGACTGATCTCCTTTAGGATGGATAGGTTGGATCTCCTTGCAGTCCAAGGGACTCTCAAGAGTCTTCTCCAACACCACAGTTCAAACCATCAGTTCTTCTGTGCTCAGCCTTCTTTATAGTCCAACTATAACATCCATACATGACTACTGCAAAAATCATAGCTTTGACTAGATAGACCTTTGTTGGCAAAGTAATGTCTCTGCTTTTTAATATGCTGCCTAGGTTGGTCATAACTTTCCTTCCAAGGAGTAAGTGTCTTTTAATTTCATGGCTGCAATCACCATCTGCATGTGATTTTGGAGCCTAAGAAAATAAAGGCAGCCACTGTTTCCACTGTTTCCCTGTCTATTTGCCATGAAGTGATGGGCTTGGATGCCATGAGCTTAGTTTTCTGAATGTTGAGCTTTTAGCCAACTTTTTCACTCTTCTCTTTCACTTTCATCAAGAGGCTCTGTAGTTCTTCACTTTCTGCCGTAAGCGTGATGTTATCTGCATATCTGAGGTTACTGAGATTTCTCCCAGCAATCTTGATTCCAGCTTGTGCTTCTTCCCACTGGAAGCATTTCTCATGATGTACTCTGCATATAAATTAAATAAGCAGGGTGACAATATACAGCCTTGATGTACTCCTTTTCCTATTTGGAACCAGTCTGCTGTTCCATGTCCAGTTCTAACTGTTGCTTCCTGACCTGCATATAGGTTTCTCAAGAGGCAGGTCAGGTGTCTGGTATTCCCATCTCTTTCAGTTTATTGTGATCCACACAGTCAAAGGCTTGGCCCTTGCTAATTAAAAATACCAGAACTTCCATGGCACATGGTGAAAGAAGAGATCAAAAGGTTCAGAGAAGGCTTGGTAGAGAGGATGTAGTATATAAAGCAGAAACCCACTGACTAACCATGTTTCACTTAAGGGTCCATAGGACACTCCCTTTACCATAATGTTAAAAAATGCACTGATGAGAAAGTCACCAGCATAAATAAGATGCTCAGTGTTTGCTGTCCTCTGTAGGCTAGTGCTGAAGATAGTAGATGCAATTGTAGAATTGGGAACCCTGATGGTAATGAAGAGAATGCCAAAATAATACACGTTAGGTGATAGCACCTAGCTGTCTAAAACAAGATCACAATCATCATCATAGATGGACAGTCTGAATAAGAGCCAGGAAGACCTAACCCACACAAGGCCAAAGAGATGGTTAACAGAACACAGTGTATCTCTAGGCAGTCAACAAGGGTATGCTTGATCTATTCAGGAGGTTAAGGGAACTTATTCCAATAAAAAGTCAAAATCCCTTGTTCAGTTTCTGAGCCAGTTCTCAGCCCCAGATCCCACTACTTGAAGAAGTCAGGTCTTCAGGAGGAAGAGATCTGAAACCACATATTAAGTGCACATGAGAATTCTCTCAGTACTTCCCCAAGGCATCTGTGACTATTTTAATAATCATGCCCCAAGAAAAATGGGAATATCCAGTAATTTCAAGTCAGAGAAGGCAATGGCAACCCACTCCAGTACTCTTCCTGGAAAATCCCATGGATGGAGGAGCCTGGTAGGCTGCAGTCCACGGAGTCGCTAAGAGTCGGACACAACTGAGCGACTTCACTTTCACTCTTCACTTTCATGCATTGGAGAAGGAAATGGCAACCCACTCCAGTGTTCTTGCCTGGAGAATCCCAGGGCTGGGGAAGCCTGGTGGGATGCCATCTATGGGGTCGCACAGAGTCAGACACAACTGAAGCGACTTAGCAGCAGCAGCAGTAATTTCAATTAGTGTGATAGATAGGTTCTAAGTGAACAGTGCTAAGGGACCTGAAAAATCATGTGGCATTAATTAGAGTATGAGCATATGAGAGCCAAATAATAAATAAACACCTGGTCTAATTCCATTTCAGTGAGTTCACTAGGTTCGTGGACTCAGTATGTAATCATTTCCTTAATCTTCAAATGTAAGGTTGGAACAGGCACACTTCATATTTGGCAGAATTTCTGTATTGGTTCCTTGGCCTTCGGAAGGCACATGCCTTCCCCCACCATCCAAGATTACTATCATATTTGTGAACAACCTAAGGTATTCATGAGCTTTCCAGGTGGCTCAGTGGTAAAGAATCTGCCTGCCAATGCAGGAGACAAGGGTTTGATCCCTTGGTCAGTAAGATCCCCTGGAGGAGAAAATGGCAACCCATTCCAGTATTTTTTCCTGGAGAATCCCATGGACAGAGGAGACTGGATGGCTACAGCCCATGAGGCTGCAGAGTCGAACAACACTGACTAAATAACTACAACAGCCCCCTAAGAAAAAGCTCGACACTTTTAAGTCCTCTTTGGATTCTGGAGTGACATGGTTAATACTCAGAAATTTGCTTCATCCCAGTCACCAACGTGACACAGAAAGACTACGAGCTTTGATTAAGACCCAGGTCAGAAAGGGCTCTGTAGCCTGAATGGCTGACATCTATGGGCCTGCATACTGCAACACTAATGGTTATCTATGATGGGAAAAGATATTTGAAGTTTGTGATCAGTCCCAGTAGGCAAATTTTAAAGTGGACTTCTAATATTTTAGAGTAAGGCTATAACATCTGCAGTAAACTGCTAGAGATCAAGATAGCATTTGCAAAATAAGTCTTGCTATGCTCCTGGGACCTGA
>SJYW01022011.1:2439824-2466363 GCA_006410735.1 Raphicerus campestris | reverse complement strand
CTAAGTAGTTAGATGGTGTCAAATAGGCCAGGTCAACATTATGAAGAAACTAGAATGCTGGAAAGCAGTGGGATTTCCCAAAGGGTGTTGAGTTGGGAGGAAGTAGACATAGGTGGGAGACTGGCTTGGAGTGTACTTCTAAGTACAGAGGAGAGATCATGAATGTCTGAGATGTAGAGCAACAGCACTAGGAACCATAATTTCTGAAAAGAAACACAAAATTTTGATGGTATCCTTAAGGGATCTTGGCAATTGATTAGATGTGAGGCAAAGTAGAGAAAAATGTAAAGATTATTTTTTAGTAATAATGGCACCTCTTAGGATGAGTAATTAAGAAGAGCAAATGCAGAGTTCAGCTTAATAACTATTAAGGTATCTCTAGGACAGGCAGGTGGAGATAAGTAGATGGAAATCTGGGATTGGACCTTGTGGGAGATTTACTAGAAGATATCGTTTCAAAGGTGAGAATTATGGCCATGGAAGGGAATCAAAACACTGGGGAAATAACTGTAGAAAGAAAAGGGCAGGAAGCAGGGGTCTAATTTTAGAGGTACTTTTCTATTTTTTGGTGAGTAGCAACAGGAATGGAGAAGGCAACGGCACCCCACTCCAGTACTCTTGCCTGGAAAATCCCATAGACGGAGGAGCCTGGTAGGCTGCAGTCCGTGGGGTCGCTAAGAGTCAGACACGACTGAGCGACTTCACTTTCACTTTTCATTTTCATGCATTGGAGAAGGAAATGGCAGCCCATTCCAGTGTTCTTGCCTGGAGAATCCCAGGGATGGAGGAGCCTGGTGGGCTGCCGTCTATGGGGTTGCACAGAGTCGGACACGACTGAAGCAACTTAGCAGCAGCAGCAGCAGGAAAAAGAACCAGAAATGTTAAGAAGTAAGGAGCAGTAAGACATAGGATAGCAACTTATGGAAACGAAGGGAGGTAAGAGTTACAAGGAAAAAAGTGTAGTCAATTGTATCATATATACCCTTGGGACGGAGGGACTAAGAAAAGGAACTAACTTTCATAGAACTAACAAAAGATCATGGCATTTATTTCTTAGTGATGAAGGAAAGCTTGTTTCAAGTAGGGTGTGTATGAGCACATGTGTACACAAAGGGAAAGGAGCTAGAGAGCTTATGTAAAAACCAAAAACAGGGTAAGAATTATTAACACAGCACAGGGGAAAAGGAATAAACTAACATTCACTCTGTGCTAGCTTTGTCCCAACACTATGCAAGTTATGCTCCGTCACTCAGTCATGTCCAACTCTGCTACCCTTTGGACTGCAGCCCGCCAGGTTCCTCTGTCCATGGGATTTTTCAGGCAAAAATGGGTTGCCATTTCCTCCTCCAGTGGATCTTCCTAACGCAGGGATTGAACTCGTGTCTCCTGTATCTCCTGCATTGCAGGAAGATTCTTTACCTGCTGAGCCATCAGGAAAGCCCTACTATGCAAGATATATTTATGTTTTCTGATTTGGTACTCATATCAGCACTGTGTGAAAGATGTCATTATTATTTTCTACTATAGATGAAAATACAAGGTGCAAGGAGGTTAAACAAGATGCTCCGGGACATACATCTGTATCCACAATAGCTCTGAAATTCTAGCCATTGTGTGCTTTCTCTATGACACCATAACTCCATCTTGAGGCAGGGGGCCTAGGACTAGGTTCAGTGGGTTTGGCAGGGAAGAATACCAGAACCTCCTCCTTGGAAATGGAAACAAAAGAAGTGAGGGATGGTAAAACACATACTAAAGCGGAAGTCATCTGCTGTGAGTGACTGACCAACACCTCCATGTTACAGGCAGAAAAGTGGAGGAAGGACTAAATGGTTCACGCTCTCTGTCTTGAAAGACAGGAAATCTTCCTAGAAGACTCTTGCCTACATTTCAGTAGCCCAAACTCATCGACACATTGCTAAACCTACTTGCAACGTAGGCTCAAAAATGTAATTTTTATTTCAAGTTGGGATAATGACCAGAGCTTCACATATGTTAATGGCCATCCTAATCACCTAGGGATTTGCTTAAAATTGCAGACTATGAGCAGGGGCTCAAGACTCTATTACATACAAATTCTTAGTGATTGCCTGGCTGCTGGTCTGTAAACCATATTCTTAGTAAAGCTGTGGACCAGTGGTTCTCAAACATTATTGTGCATCCGGATCACCTGCTAAATGAGATAAAACACATTTCTGCGCCCCACCCTCAGAGTGTCTGATTCAGTAGGCCAAAGTGGGGCCTGAGAATTTGCATTGCTTAGACTCCATGGGATGCAGAATGTTGCTGGTGGGTGGGACCACACAGGAAGAACTACTGATATGACTTCTTTTGATGATAGATGGTTGAGACACAGGATGACAGAAAGGCATGGGATCAAGAGGGGAGCAGGTTTGTTGATAATTGTCTTCATTTTATTGTTGGTGATAGCAGTGCCATTATATTCACACTCTCCCTGGATTAAAACCAAACGTCCACTATCAGCTGGCCTGATATACTCAAGTTTTCTCCCTCTACACTTTCTCCATGTTAGGAGGAATCCTAACCAAACTGTATTGCTTATTCAGCTAACCATTAGTACTGAGTTTCACAGTGTGTGAGTGAAATCAATATGTAATACGAAGAAATTAAAATATCCTAGTGTTTCTAGTCAGAATAGTCTCCCCACCTTAAAGGGAGACTGTTTTCTTCATAGTTGGAAAATTTAACATACTCCACTCAATCTGTTGTTTGTTTTCTATGTCAAAAATTATTGGGTTACCTACTGATTAGCAGACCTGGCCAATTAGTCTGATGATCTCATCACATATTTTCAACTTCTCCAGCTGTGAGTTACTTTTTATACTGAGTCTTTCAATTAAAAAAACTCCCCCAGCTGAGACAAATGACGAGTAAAGTGATAATGCCCACCAGCAATTTATCCTGACTACTTATTTAGAGCAGCATAGTGGTCCAACTGAGCCATGGGATAAAATTCAGGGAATGAACTGCGCTGCTGTGTTTTGAGGCATTGAGGAAGTCCACAGCTCCTGGCACATGTAAATAAAACTGGTGCTAATTTCAATCGAATCTCATTACTACTGCAGGATATATATATGAATGTATGGGAACATGCCCAAGATTTATTCCCTTATGTCCTGGAGAGGTAAGAGTAAGAACAAATTGGCAAAGAAGCAGGAAATGAAAATGAGTAAGATAAGTCCCCTTCACAAGAACGTATAATCTTACTTTGTCTAGCCCTTATTCCTACCTCCTCAGAGAAAGTTTTTCTTCCCCTGAGAGAAAAATTCAGAGGTGATTTTGTTTTTCCTTAGGTCCCTTCTATGTTCAGTGGGCAGTAGGGTAAAAGATTTGTCAAAGAATCCTCATAGTTCCAGCTTCTACACAGAGGTGATTTTGTTTTTCCTTAGGTCCCTCCTATGTTCAGTGGGCAGTAGGGTAAAAGATTTGTCA
Organism: Raphicerus campestris; assembly: GCA_006410735.1. Classification (NCBI taxonomy): domain Eukaryota; kingdom Metazoa; phylum Chordata; class Mammalia; order Artiodactyla; family Bovidae; genus Raphicerus; species Raphicerus campestris. The sequence goes on along the minus strand of SJYW01022011.1, from coordinate 2,462,910 downwards.
AAGAATCCTCATAGTTCCAGCTTCTACATGGCTTCTTGGTCTTTAATGGACACTGTGGTTATGTTCCAAAGAGCCTCTAAAAATAGAAAGAACTTAACCTGCTGTCTTAAGTCTTTAATGAGGGCCACTTCTCTAGGCATGGTCACTTCAGACTTTTATTTTCAAAAGAAAAGCCACCTTAGAAGCTCGATGAGAAAAGAATAATCTGAGAAAAGAATAACCGTAGAACAGCCTGGAAAGCTAAAAGCATCTTTGTCATTCAGACCCTGACTGCATTAGCAGGATGGCTGGCAATCACCTTGTGCCTTGTTCAAAGCCTGCCATCTCTGCAGGCTTCCAGCTCCTCCCCTCCAGCTTGCTCTCGGATCAGTAAGATTCTCTGTGTCTTTGCGTAAAGGTCATGGAATCCTAACAGCTGCAAAACATTTCGAAGGGGGATTAGCTAGCTTGATTCCAGCCTGACTGAAATACATGACTCAGAATGAGAATCTCAGATTAATACTATGGATTGTCATCCCAGATGCAAGGAAATTCAGACACCTATGTAACCCCTCTTGGAAAAGGAGCTATCAGTATCATTTCCTCAAGGCTCCTGGAGAGAATAAGCAATGAAGTGCTCAAAATTCCTCAATGGCGTTCACTTTCAGCCACAAGAGTTCCAAAGACAATCACAAGGACCAAATCCATTCAGTGTCATAATGACTCAGTTTTCTGGAGAATGTATCTAAGACCAATGTAGGAAGAGACTGGACATAGACAAAAGGAAAATACATACAACAAAATTTGCTAAATTAACTGATTAATTGAAATAAACATAGAAATCACAGCTGGCTTCCTGTCATCAGGCCAAGTTTGTGAGGAGGGCTAGCTCTGACAATTTGGAATGTGGTGTAGACCTAAGGAGTGTGGGCGCAGCAATATGTTTATTTGTGCTTAAATAGAAACACAGATAGCTAGTCCAAGCAAGAACTTCCTCCACAGAAAGAAACTGCAAATAACCCATCCCCGGCTGCCAACTAGAGGCTTATTTTAGGAAAAGTAAGTAGGAACAGGCTGCAAGGCCAGTCCAGGAGAATTTAGAGGTGTTCCTCCCACACACCAGGCACTCATTAGCATGTCTCCTCAGCTTCTGAACCATGTAACAGCTGCAAACAGACAATAGGGGGAAACTGTCACAGAGAACGAAAAAGGTCCTGGAAAAGCCTGTTAATTAAGAAAAGATGGAGGGGGATGTGTTTTTAGAAAGCAATACAACTCCTCAACAGAGGGAAAAAATTCAATACAGAGTTTTGCAAGACAATGACTCAAAGGAAAATAAATCAAAGTAAAATATGTTATCACTTTGCAAGGTGAAAACACAGTTACTTGTTCCTCAAGCATTTATAGCCGCATTTACTGAGAAATGCTGAATTTCATGAGGGGAAAAGAAATTAGACATTTTCTATTCTTCAGCAATTGGCATTTATTTGCAAGGATAAAAAAATTATACCAACAACTGCTATGCAAAATTACAAGTTTTGGTCACTTAGGAGGTGGAAGATACCAGCTGTTTAGAACTGTTGCCTTATAAGCACATCGCTAGGATGAGTTTAAAAGGATGACAACTTAAGATGCCACCATTGACTTTGGAAGAACAGGAATGTTAAATGTAGGTTGTAGAGCCAGATTGACTGTCTTTTTTTCATTTTCCGTTTCTTAAAATCCATCAACTCAAGAAAATAGCCCCCTACTTATTAGCAGCTCACCCCTACCACAAGCTACACGTTATTTACCCAGCAGAGAGTTCAAGGTCACTGCCTAGAATAGAAGAAGCAGGAATGGTAGGCAATGCAAGCCCAAGAGCAGCCAAACAATGCAGGTAAAAGTTAGACCAGTGCAAACAGAATCAAGGACAAAAGGCAAATGCAAGTAAGACTCCTGAGGGACTTAATGGAAAAAAGTTGCTTACAAAAAAAACAGAGGGAGAGGAGTCATTACAGAATTAAAATTCAGATCACATTTGATGAAAAAGGACAATAAAAATAATTTACTGATTAATCACTGTTACTCATAATCACCACCTTATGAAGTGGTGATAGCAGTCCCATTCTTGATTCAGAACCTTGCTATGGAGCAGAGAGACGGGAATCTGCAGAGCTAGAATNTCCCTCTACACTTTCTCCATGTTAGGAGGAATCCTAACCAAACTGTATTGCTTATTCAGCTAACCATTAGTACTGAGTTTCACAGTGTGTGAGTGAAATCAATATGTAATACGAAGAAATTAAAATATCCTAGTGTTTCTAGTCAGAATAGTCTCCCCACCTTAAAGGGAGACTGTTTTCTTCATAGTTGGAAAATTTAACATACTCCACTCAATCTGTTGTTTGTTTTCTATGTCAAAAATTATCGGGTTACCTACTGATTAGCAGACCTGGCCAATTAGTCTGATGATCTCATCACATATTTTCAACTTCTCCAGCTGTGAGTTACTTTTTATACTGAGTCTTTCAATTAAAAAAACTCCCCCAGCTGAGACAAATGACGAGTAAAGTGATAATGCCCACCAGCAATTTATCCTGACTACTTATTTAGAGCAGCATAGTGGTCCAACTGAGCCATGGGATAAAATTCAGGGAATGAACTGCGCTGCTGTGTTTTGAGGCATTGAGGAAGTCCACAGCTCCTGGCACATGTAAATAAAACTGGTGCTAATTTCAATCGAATCTCATTACTACTGCAGGATATATATATGAATGTATGGGAACATGCCCAAGATTTATTCCCTTATGTCCTGGAGAGGTAAGAGTAAGAACAAATTGGCAAAGAAGCAGGAAATGAAAATGAGTAAGATAAGTCCCCTTCACAAGAACGTATAATCTTACTTTGTCTAGCCCTTATTCCTACCTCCTCAGAGAAAGTTTTTCTTCCCCTGAGAGAAAAATTCAGAGGTGATTTTGTTTTTCCTTAGGTCCCTTCTATGTTCAGTGGGCAGTAGGGTAAAAGATTTGTCAAAGAATCCTCATAGTTCCAGCTTCTACTCAGAGGTGATTTTGTTTTTCCTTAGGTCCCTCCTATGTTCAGTGGGCAGTAGGGTAAAAGATTTGTCAAAGAATCCTCATAGTTCCAGCTTCTACATGGCTTCTTGGTCTTTAATGGACACTGTGGTTATGTTCCAAAGAGCCTCTAAAAATAGAAAGAACTTAACCTGCTGTCTTAAGTCTTTAATGAGGGCCACTTCTCTAGGCATGGTCACTTCAGACTTTTATTTTCAAAAGAAAAGCCACCTTAGAAGCTCGATGAGAAAAGAATAATCTGAGAAAAGAATAACCGTAGAACAGCCTGGAAAGCTAAAAGCATCTTTGTCATTCAGACCCTGACTACATTAGCAGGATGGCTGGCAATCACCTTGTGCCTTGTNCCACTCAATCTGTTGTTTGTTTTCTATGTCAAAAATTATCGGGTTACCTACTGATTAGCAGACCTGGCCAATTAGTCTGATGATCTCATCACATATTTTCAACTTCTCCAGCTGTGAGTTACTTTTTATACTGAGTCTTTCAATTAAAAAAACTCCCCCAGCTGAGACAAATGACGAGTAAAGTGATAATGCCCACCAGCAATTTATCCTGACTACTTATTTAGAGCAGCATAGTGGTCCAACTGAGCCATGGGATAAAATTCAGGGAATGAACTGCGCTGCTGTGTTTTGAGGCATTGAGGAAGTCCACAGCTCCTGGCACATGTAAATAAAACTGGTGCTAATTTCAATCGAATCTCATTACTACTGCAGGATATATATATGAATGTATGGGAACATGCCCAAGATTTATTCCCTTATGTCCTGGAGAGGTAAGAGTAAGAACAAATTGGCAAAGAAGCAGGAAATGAAAATGAGTAAGATAAGTCCCCTTCACAAGAACGTATAATCTTACTTTGTCTAGCCCTTATTCCTACCTCCTCAGAGAAAGTTTTTCTTCCCCTGAGAGAAAAACTCAGAGGTGATTTTGTTTTTCCTTAGGTCCCTTCTATGTTCAGTGGGCAGTAGGGTAAAAGATTTGTCAAAGAATCCTCATAGTTCCAGCTTCTACTCAGAGGTGATTTTGTTTTTCCTTAGGTCCCTCCTATGTTCAGTGGGCAGTAGGGTAAAAGATTTGTCAAAGAATCCTCATAGTTCCAGCTTCTACATGGCTTCTTGGTCTTTAATGGACACTGTGGTTATGTTCCAAAGAGCCTCTAAAAATAGAAAGAACTTAACCTGCTGTCTTAAGTCTTTAATGAGGGCCACTTCTCTAGGCATGGTCACTTCAGACTTTTATTTTCAAAAGAAAAGCCACCTTAGAAGCTCGATGAGAAAAGAATAATCTGAGAAAAGAATAACCGTAGAACAGCCTGGAAAGCTAAAAGCATCTTTGTCATTCAGACCCTGACTGCATTAGCAGGATGGCTGGCAATCACCTTGTGCCTTGTTCAAAGCCTGCCATCTCTGCAGGCTTCCAGCTCCTCCCCTCCAGCTTGCTCTCGGATCAGTAAGATTCTCTGTGTCTTTGCGTAAAGGTCATGGAATCCTAACAGCTGCAAAACATTTCGAAGGGGGATTAGCTAGCTTGATTCCAGCCTACTGACTGAAATACATGACTCAGAATGAGAATCTCAGATTAATACTATGGATTGTCATCCCAGATGCAAGGAAATTCAGACACCTATGTAACCCCTCTTGGAAAAGGAGCTATCAGTATCATTTCCTCAAGGCTCCTGGAGAGAATAAGCAATGAAGTGCTCAAAATTCCTCAATGGCGTTCACTTTCAGCCACAAGAGTTCCAAAGACAATCACAAGGACCAAATCCATTCAGTGTCATAATGACTCAGTTTTCTGGAGAATGTATCTAAGACCAATGTAGGAAGAGACTGGACATAGACAAAAGGAAAATACATACAACAAAATTTGCTAAATTAACTGATTAATTGAAATAAACATAGAAATCACAGCTGGCTTCCTGTCATCAGGCCAAGTTTGTGAGGAGGGCTAGCTCTGACAATTTGGAATGTGGTGTAGACCTAAGGAGTGTGGGTGCAGCAATATGTTTATTTGTGCTTAAATAGAAACACAGATAGCTAGTCCAAGCAAGAACTTCCTCCACAGAAAGAAACTGCAAATAACCCATCCCCGGCTGCCAACTAGAGGCTTATTTTAGGAAAAGTAAGTAGGAACAGGCTGCAAGGCCAGTCCAGGAGAATTTAGAGGTGTTCCTCCCACACACCAGGCACTCATTAGCATGTCTCCTCAGCTTCTGAACCATGTAACAGCTGCAAACAGACAATAGGGGGAAACTGTCACAGAGAACGAAAAAGGTCCTGGAAAAGCCTGTTAATTAAGAAAAGATGGAGGGGGATGTGTTTTTAGAAAGCAATACAACTCCTCAACAGAGGGAAAAAATTCAATACAGAGTTTTGCAAGACAATGACTCAAAGGAAAATAAATCAAAGTAAAATATGTTATCACTCTGCAAGGTGAAAACACAGTTACTTGTTCCTCAAGCATTTATAGCCGCATTTACTGAGAAATGCTGAATTTCATGAGGGGAAAAGAAATTAGACATTTTCTATTCTTCAGCAATTGGCATTTATTTGCAAGGATAAAAAAATTATACCAACAACTGCTATGCAAAATTACAAGTTTTGGTCACTTAGGAGGTGGAAGATACCAGCTGTTTAGAACTGTTGCCTTATAAGCACATCGCTAGGATGAGTTTAAAAGGATGACAACTTAAGATGCCACCATTGACTTTGGAAGAACAGGAATGTTAAATGTAGGTTGTAGAGCCAGATTGACTGTCTTTTTTTCATTTTCCGTTTCTTAAAATCCATCAACTCAAGAAAATAGCCCCCTACTTATTAGCAGCTCACCCCTACCACAAGCTACATGTTATTTACCCAGCAGAGAGTTCAAGGTCACTGCCTAGAATAGAAGAAGCAGGAATGGTAGGCAATGCAAGCCCAAGAGCAGCCAAACAATGCAGGTAAAAGTTAGACCAGTGCAAACAGAATCAAGGACAAAAGGCAAATGCAAGTAAGACTCCTGAGGGACTTAATGGAAAAAAGTTGCTTACAAAAAAAACAGAGGGAGAGGAGTCATTACAGAATTAAAATTCAGATCACATTTGATGAAAAAGGACAATAAAAATAATTTACTGATTAATCACTGTTACTCATAATCACCACCTTATGAAGTGGTGATAGCAGTCCCATTCTTGATTCAGAACCTTGCTATGGAGCAGAGAGACGGGAATCTGCAGAGCTAGAATTAACATATCAGCTGATGAGCTAACCACTACAGCATCTGGACTCTCAGTTCCACTGGACTCTGGGAACTGCAAATAGATACCAATAGCTGTGGATTCTGGAAATTTCCATTCAATGCCCATGTTTCTTCTCTTATCATAGGCTTTAGGTTGGGCCATGTGCATCTAGCGTCTATAGATAAAGGATAGCACAAAGTGAATGGCATCTTCAGCCCACAGCAGACCACAGACATTGCTATATGTGCCATTTTCAAACACTTGACTCCATTATGTCCCTCCTCTGGAAGTGTCAGCCTGGAGCCTTTGTTCTTCTGGGTAGGCCAGAGTACATGGAGAAAAATGAAGCTTGGCAACTGCAAGTAATGCCCTGATGTGCAGAGAACCAGGCTCACACCTTTAAGAAAAAAGGCCCTTTCTCAGAGGTGCTTCAGTACATCTAGCCTATAGCTACCTGCCCCTTTGGTCTCTGCAGGAAAGAGGTCAGGTTCCAGGGCTCACATGGGCCCTTAATTCAAGTGAATGGACATCCAGGAAGTTGGGGAGGAGGAAAGAAACATTCAGTTACAGCACAGGGGCGATGCTAACAGTGTTTTTTTGCAGGTTCCAATGGCTAACTTCAACCAGTTTTTAAAAATCAGGTTTGAAGACAGAGTGACAAACATGGTAAGAAATATCCTAGATTCTCATAGATTATGATGACTGGCTCTGAAATGGATCTGATAAGCCCATGGATGTGCATAAATGCTAATTGTCTGAAAGGAGCAACACCTGGAACTGAGGCTCAGTTTATTATTCTGTTGTTGTTTTTAATCTCCATGTTGAGTTTGCCTCCTAACACACTCAGAGAGGGTATCCAAGTGAGAGACTGAGAAGGAGGGCGCCAATGGAGCGGAGATGTGCTTAATGCAGACACCATTAATAAATCACTGATAGTTAAGATATAGATTGGATGATGGGCGGCAGATGGGAAGGAGGTACATCAAATTGCTTTTCTCATATAGATTATTGGATTAACAAGGAAGCAGCAGGCAAGTGGCAAACTGGTGTAACAAATTGCTGTCATAAAAAAAAAAAAATTGAACTTAACCCAGAATGGTAATAAGGCTTTGTAGGCCATTAGCCCTTCGGAGAGGTGCTAGAAGTGGGAATATCCCTCTGAGATGGTAATACAGAGAAAGCTCTCCATATGCCTCTCCCCCTCACTATTGTACCTAAGCACATCCTGGTGAGAGGAGGGGGATGGGACATAGCCAGACAGCAGAGGGAAATGAATTAATGAATGGGTTAGCAGGTGCATGCCCCACATGATAAAAGATAAACAGAAGTATATACACCACACCATTCTGGCAACGAATGCTGGTTGCAACCAATACTGCTCTCTTTATTTGCCCCCTGCAGCCCCTCCAGCTTCTTCTTTTGAAAATTTTCAAACCTACTGCCAAGTTGCTGCTGCTGCTCAGTTGCTTCAGTCGTGTCCGACTCTGCAACCCTATGGACTGCAGCCTGCCAGGCTCCTCTGTCCATGGGATTCTCTAGGAAAGAGTAGTAGAGTGGGTTGTCATGCCCTCCTCTGGAGGATCTTCCTGACCCAGGGATAGAAACCGAGTGTCCTGCATTGCAGGTAGATTCTTAACCACTGAGTCACCAGGGAAGTCGTTGACAAGTTGCACTGGTAATAAAATGAGCACCCAATATTATGCAAGGTTCACCAGTTGCTAATATTTTTCCACATTTGCTTTAATTTTCCTTCTCTCTTTTTGGTGAATTATTAAGTGGTAGACACCAAAATGCTATGGTGGTATGTATTTTCTGCAAACAAGGTCATTGTCCTACATATTCACAATGGAATTGATCATTTTTAGGAAATTTTAGCTTTCACAAGTAATATTATGCAACATACAGTCTATGTTCAAATTTTCCAAGTTGTTCCAATAATGTCTTTTATAGCTTTATTTAAAAATCCAGGATTCAATAAAAATGTGTTGTTTAGTAATCATATCTCTTTAATAATTTATATTCTAGAACTGTGCCTAGCTTTTCTTTTTAACTGTTAAGACGCTGACATTTTGAAGTGTCTGGACTAGCTGTTTTGCAGACCATTTCTCAATTTAGATTTTTCTGATTGCTTCCTGATGATTAGAATAAGGTTAAACATTTCTGGCAGGATGTGTCACTCGTAGTACATCACTTCAGGAGGCATATGCTGCCAGTTTGTCAAACTTGGTGATTAGAAGTTTCACCATTTGGTTAAGGTGATGCTGTCAAATCTCTCCATTGTAAATAGAGCCTGTGCCTTCTGTTATTAATAAATAATTCTGAAACTGGGTGATTGTAAGAACAATGTTTTACACAATAGTTTTAGCATGTTTTGATGATTTTTGTTTGAGTCAATTATTACAATACTCATTGATAGCCTTAGAAAATCATTTTACATTCTTTCTACGCTTAAGAGTGGTTATTCTTTTGTAGAAATAAATGTTTCTTTTTATTTTCTCCATTTATCTCCATTATTTTTGCTACCACTATGGCCTCAGAGAGGTTTACTATAATCCATTCTGGCCAGTATTTATAATAATATTCTAGTTGTCACAAATTTGTTCAGTGTAAGCCTCTTTAATCTGGCATCAATGATTTTTTGACATTGTCTTATCAGTGTTTGAGCACTTCTTTACTTTTGATTCAATTCAATGCTCCTGGCTCACCCTGTTCTTCAGTGCCCCAGATTTAGGGTTTGTCAGTTTTCCAGGGAGTCCTGGTTCCTTTGAACGAAAGTTGGCAGTTAGAAAACCAAGATAAGGTGATAAATACATTCATTGCTACTTAAGTATAATTACTTTTAAGCTCTTTCTTTGAGTGTGTACTGATACTTCCAAGTCTAATCCAAAACAGCAAAGCTCTCCTTTCCCCTTTCCCCATTTTTCGCCACTCTCCTACCATGAGAATTCCATGCCCCCCAAACACCAATATATTTGTTTGTTTGCTCAGTTGTGCAATACCTACAGAATTGTCTCAAACTATTCAACCACCAAAAGTTTCTTTAAATCTTTAGAAAATATACCACTGAAGGTAGGATGCAGTCAGAGTGAGGTTCAAAGCTTTTACTGGAATTAATTCTGGCTTTGCTTCTTCGACATAGAGTTCAATTCATGTGTTTGTATTCAATTTCTAGATTTTACTACATGCTTGATAAATTAATAATGTTTTCTGAATATACAAAACATTACTGTGGTTTAAAAGTCAAAAATAAATTGAAACATAAACTTAGAAAGTATCAATCCCCCAATTATTGCTCTGTTTTCACCCATCTCCAATAGACAACCAGTACCTTAGTTTCTGTGTTAACCATCTTGTGCTTCCCTTCAAAGATGTTTATTTATACGTATGTGTGTTCAGATTTCCTTTTGTTATAAAAGTGGTAGCAGACCATTTTTACCTTGTTCTTTTTCCTTTCAATATGAAATTTTTCAGTTAGACACATCTTTCTAAATTCCTTCGCTCTGTTCTATTCAACTTCTCAGATAATGAAATTGTATCTTGGATCTGGGTAAAATGAGTGGTTCCTGAAGAAAGAAGTTAAGAACATGAAAGAGATGAGGATTGTGTTAATTTTCTAACTGGCATAGGAATTTATGTGTAAGTATTTCACTTAATATATTTCTAAGTGTGCTTCAGATGGTCCCTCAAATCATAATCAGGTAAGGGCACTCACTAAAAATTCTTATTCCCAAGCTCCACTCCAAATCTACCAAGTCAAATTCTCTGTAGGGTAGAAGTCAGGAATCTGCATTTTCAAACTAATGGGTGATTCCATGGACCTTCAGAGAAGCTTTAGGCTATTATGAGAAGAAGAAGAAAAAGACTCTGTTTTTTCACTTGAGTGTTTAAGGCCTAAGGCTGCTTTTCCTATAAGAGCATGATTTCTTTTCTTTTCTTTTCTTTTTTAAGAAGTTGGTTTCTTTTGGAGTAAGGTCTGAGCCCATCTCCATTACTGGATTAAGCTAGCTAGATAAACTGTGTATTCCTCTTGGATCTTTGAGATGAATCAGAGTTGGATGGAGCATACTAGAACCACATGGAACTTTCCCCTCATTTCTAAACCTGAGAGTAGAGTTTCCAGGGAACAGTGACCTTCCAAATGTTCCAAGTTTCAATCCATACTACATTTCTGCCAATGGATAACAGAGGAAAAAGTTGGATGGCAACTTTAAGTATCTCAAAACCCTACCATTTCCATTACTTCTTCCACACTCCTTAGCTCTTCCATATTCTCCAGTAGGGATTTGAAGATGCCCAAGGGCACACTGTCTCATCTAAAGTTAATGGTTTTATTTAAAAAGGAGATATTCTTGGGGGAAGGTAGGGGAGATGAATCATCAACTCCATTTTGCAGCTATGACAATTGAGATGCAGAGAAGCAGTATGGATGAGAGGCTAGTTGAGAGAGCCCTTACAACACTGTGAAGTAGTTAAACCTTGTCTTTAATCATTTTCTTTGAACAGCCAGTGTTTATCAAGTACCTATTATGAGCCAAGGACTTTCCTCCATGCTTTTCCTTCTTCAGTTCACTTAATTTTTATACCACCTTTATGAAGCAGATACTATCACCATCTGTCTCTTACAGGTGAATACACTGCAACTTACAGATGGTATTACTTGTCCAATTTGCATAGTGAAGCAAGAGCTAAATCTTTGTTGCTGTAACCAGAACCCAAGCCCTTAACTGTTACATAACTGAAAAGGGCTTCCAGAAACATGGTTCTTTATGATACTAACCCAGGTGCTCAGTGTCAGAGTCTGTTGACGGCTGTCCTAAGAATTTCCACTTAACAGCTGACAAGCTCTTCCCTTCGAATTCTTAAAAGGGCAGGATTCAAGAAACTTTGTGACCTCAGCCAAGCCTCTGTGCTTTCCTAGGATTGTGTCCTCGTGCTATGAAAACGAGAGGGAAGAAAAAACATTTTTAAAAGTATATATACATATACGCACACACTCACACACACATATATATGTGAAAGATATAATCTTTCACTACTGATATAATCCAAATGCCTAATTTACATTTCACACTAAGGTTTTAGTAGTTTTGTTTGCTTCTTCTTTATTGCTTTAATATTTGAAGATGCCCCTCTTTATTCCCAAAAGAAGCTAATGTATTAACTCCAAGAAGTCTCTAATAGTGCAAATTTCCAGACAGAAAATCCAAAGAGTATTGAAATGCTGCTATATCCTGATTACATTTCTTTCCCTGTTCTGAGGACAACCGTGTTCAGAAAAACACTCTCAGAGATAGGCTGGATAAATTGGGAACAAGGCCCAGCTCTCTGAAACAGGATTGGCAGAAATGAGGTGAGAACACAGGGCCCACAAGCCAGCTGGCATACATGGCAGGGGTCCCTCCCAGGCATCAGAGATTCAGGGCAACCATAGAAACCATGTGTGTGAGAAACACTGGCAGAGGAGGGATAGTATATCAGAATTGTCTCCACATGGGGTAAATCCCAGGAGATTTGATGTGCTAGTGGTTTCCAGGCCCTGATCTTCTGGTGTTGGGGAGCAAAAACTCTGTACCCCACCAGTTAATGAGACAAAAATCACTTCTCTCATTCTCACCCTGCATGGTGTTTTCTGTCTCAGGGACCCCTTTGCTGATGGTTGCTGGATAGAAATAACCTGTCATCAATTTTAATGTTTATGAAGACAAGACAGACTTTGCTTTGCTATGCCTCACAGCTCATGGCTCTTCTAGACAGTGGGTTCTAACTGTATATTGTACTAATTGAAGAATAGAGAATGAAGCCAAGTTTCCACGGTGGAGAAATCCAACTCACCTTCTAGGTAAAATGAGATAACATGTAGCCTGTTCTTCTATTGCTTGCAATTCATTAAATCATTCAACAAATATTTATTGAATAGCACTCACTTATGTATCGGGCACTCTATTAGAAGCTGAGGCAGTAAACAAGTCAGGTAATAAGTCCTACCCTCTTGGAGTTGAGTACATATTGGTGAAGGCATGGAGTGAAAATGTAAACAAATAGGAATTTCAGATAATGAGAATTGCTATAAATAAAATCTTGATATTGTGGTTTGTAACAAAAATACATATTTGATTATTCAGATGACCACAAGATATTAATACTTCTCACATATATTTGTTCCTCCTCCACAGTTCAAATTTTATAAGTGTTGTAAAAGTGATAAATGTCTCTTTTGACATGCTAATGAGATCACTTTTTAAAAGCACCTAAAGATGGGGGCTGGTGCCATCGGAGCCACCCTTGTGATTAGAGGGTTAGAACTTCCAGTCCTACCTCCTGACCTCCAGGCTGGGAGAGAGACTGGAGACTGAGTTCATTCATCAATGGCCAAGAATGTAATCAATCATGCCTATGATAATGAAGCCTCCCTAACGGCCACCAAGGATGAGTTTGAGAGCTGCAGGGGCTGATAAACGTGGAGGTGTGGGGAGAATGGCACACCAAGGAGGCATGGAAGCTCCACCCCCTTCCCTACTCCTTGCCCTGAGCATCTCTGCCATCTGGCTGTTCCTGAGTTATAACCTGTTATAATACACCTGTGATCTAGTAAGTAAAATGTCTCTCTGATTCCTGTTAAGCCACTCTGGCAAATTAGTGAAAACCCAGAAGGAGGCCATGGGAACCTCTACTATGAAGCCAGTTGGTCAGATGCAGAGGTTACAACCTGGGCTTGCAAATGGCAACTGTAATGGGGTGGCGGTGGGGACCCAAACCCCATATTGGAATGAAGTATACAAAGAAAATTAAAGAAACTTAAAGAAGGATAATTGAATAGAAAATGATTGAAACAGGGCATGGGAAATACCTTAGGCAGGAGAATCTGTGAGCAGGTGAGGGTATAAGAAACTAAGCATGTTAGTCATAGCCTTTAAAGAGGGTCTCAGTGAAGCTTGGAAACCATTTCTAAATTCAAGAATTTTTGATACTAGTATAAAGGCAACACATGAACTTATTAAAACATTTTTAGAGCATAGTAGGATATGAACTTGTATTGGGGCAAACTTCGGGAGATGGTGAGGGACAGGGAGACCTTGTATGCTACAGTTCATGGGGTCACAAAGAGTTGCACGTGACTGGGTGACTGAACAGCTACAACAACAGGATATAAAAAGCCCAATGTCCTCCTCTCAATCCTACTACTCAGGGCGATATTAATATTGTCAATATGTATATTATTACATTATAATAATATTATCTTGTGTATTCTAAAAAACTCCTATCTTTTTATATGTAAATTCATGTATATGAGTAACATTTATATACAAGTGGTATCATATTAGCTTTTTTGAACCACTCAGACCCCCTTCAAGAAAGAACTTCTTGCCTAGTTCCAAGGGATGCAATGAACTGACGCCTCCTGCCTCCTTCTTTTAAGGGTGACCTCAACTTTTGAGCCAACAATGTGGTTCCATCAGTGACTGAGCTAAACTATGGTACAAGGCCCACCCATTTCTACTCAACTGACACCTCTCTAAGATACATTTAAGTTACATTTAAGTTACTTTTTGCTTTGCTCTGTTTTGCTATTAACAACTACATAGCAATTATCATCCCTAAACATATATGTTTGGACTGCAAGGAGATCCAACCAGTCCATTCCAAAGGAATTCAGTCCCGGGTGTTCATTGGAAGGACTGATGCTAAAGCTGAAACTCCAATATTTTGGCCACCTCATGCGAAGAGTTGACTCATTGGAAAAGACTCTGATGCTGGGAAGGATTGGGGGCAGGAGGAGAAGGGGACGACAGAGGATGAGATGGCTGGATGGCATCACGGACTCAATGGACATGAGTTGAGTGAACTCTGGGAGTTGGTGATGGACAGGGAGGCCTGGCGTGCTGCGATTCATGGGGTCACAAAGAGTAAGACATGACTGAGCAACTGAGCTGAAACATATATGCATGCGTGTCTATATTTCTCCACCTTCTATCTAATAATGTTCAATATCTAATTTTTAATTTGTGCCAATCCAATAGAAGAAAAATCGCATTCTACTAATGCTTTATTTTGCAACTTCATCATTCCGAGTACTTTCAAAATTACTCTATATCTTACTCATCATTTGTATTTATCTCTGAGCTTCCTCTTTGTGTTCTTTGCCTTTCTAATACCAGGTTCTTGGTATTTTTCTTATTGATTTGCTGGAGTGTTTTGTAAAAGAAATTAACTCTTTTCCATAAATATTGCAAATACTTGTTCTTGTTTGTGGTTTGATTTTTAAAATTTTAATGGCATTTTCCTTATTCAATAGTCTTAATTTACATGAAGTCAAATTTATCTTTTTTCCAATATAGCTTCTGGGTTTTGTGTCATGGTTATAAAGCTCTTCTCAGCTCTAGTAATATTTTCAAAATAAGTCCTTATCTAATTATAATATTTTTATATTTTTTCCTTTAAAATTTGGGTTTCATCTGCAATTTTGATAGAATGAAGTAGAATTTCAGCTTTTTTTCTTTTGCCAAATAATCCTCATGGTCTCTAAATATTCCATCTCTTCTGTGCTAATTCTAGATTTTTCTTTTATAATAAACTCGAACTATGTATCTATTTGGTTCCATTTCTAAACATTGTATTCTGTTTTACTGACCTACTTTGGTAGCTTTCATGGATACCAAACTTCTTTATTATTGTAGATTTATCATCTTTTAATAGCTCATAGGAAGTAAACCTTCTAATTTTTAACTCCTTTTAAGTTATCTTCTTTCTTTAGAATCTCCTAGGCTATTCACTCATGTTTATTAGTAATGTTTATTTTTTACATTATTTTCCACAGATATCTTTTGCTTTTGGGTGGATAGCTAAAATATGAATCTAAAACACCTTCAATTTTAATCTTTGATTTATTTTTCCAGGTGAAGTTCAGCATTAAGTTCTCCCCCCAATTTTTGTTACTTCAAATGGGATAGAATTGGATTTTTAGAGTAACTAAGCTTTTCATACTATACTATAATCTTGCAAGATGTTACCATTGGAGGAAAGAAATGGTGAAAGAGACAGATTCTGTCTGCATTTTATCTTACATCTGCATGTGATTCTATAGGTGAGGTAAGGTGAAGTCGCTCAGTCGTGTCTGACTCTTTGCGACCCCATGGACTGTAACCTACTAGGCTTCTCTGTCCATGGGATTCTCTAGGCAAGAATACTGGAGTGGATTGCCATTTCCTTCTCCAGGGGATCTTCCCGATCCAGGGATTGNTACACATCTTCAGTCGTGTCCGACTCTTTGAGACCCCGTGGCCTGTAACCTACTAGGCTTCTCTGTCTATGGGATTCTCCAGGCAAGAATACTGGAGTGGATTGCCATTTCCTTCTCCAGGGGATCTTCCCGATCCAGGGATTGAACCCGGGTCTCCCGCATTGGAGGCAGACGCTTTAACCTCTGAGCCGCCAGGGAAAAATTAAAAGATTTTCTTTTTTAAAATACGTAGTGCAATGTCTGATACATAGTAGATTTCCCCGTATTCTTTAACATAAATTCTTACAGGTACTCTTTAGTTTGAATTCATAAATATATCTCTCAGGCAATGGTTAAATTAGNCTCCATCTTTCCACTCCTCACTCTCTGCCTCCGAGATACTTTCTTTTCCAGTAGAAACTTGTGCAAGGACGAGTGGGCACTGGGAAGCCAAGAGCAGGCCAGTGTGCTCCTCAGCCGGGCAAGCCATCTTTCTAGACAGACAAACCGGAAGTCAGAATGCACAGAGAATTGGTAACCGGTTCCTTGCCTGGACCTGGAAGACTGTGAGGCTGGCTCCGAGGAGCCACCTGGCCCCAGCCAGCGCTCCAGGGGCCTCATCCCGGGGGGACTTGCCCGCTTTGGATACAGAGCTGCTTCAAGGTCCTGGAACACAATGGCAGCCTCAGCTCCGCATCATCTCATGTGCTTTTCTCCTTAATGCCCCTCTGTACTAGGGCCTGATTAAAACCACACCAGCGCTCCTGAGGCACTGCCGTCAGGGTCTCATCAGGACACCCACAAAAGGAGGAGAGAGACCTGGGGCTTCCAATTTCCTTCCAAACAGAGTTCATCCTAGTTCTAACCTTCCCAGCTGCACACAGAATAGGGCAGTGGAACCTAATAACATCCATGAACATCGGTTGTTTATGGTCTTGTTTTTTTTAGCCCACAATTATTTTGTGTGCTTCTCCCTCTCCGTGGGAGAAGACCGAGGCTCTGAGTATAATTACGCCTGGTGGAGCGGGCTGCGGAGCAGAGATGCGCTAATACATCATGATGGGGCCATCTAATGAGCCCCATTACTCAGAAGGCAGCGTTTCTGCGCAGAGCGAGGCCCCAGCAGGCACTTGGCTTGGCGGGGCTCCCTATGACCTGTTGGCCCTTACATCCCAGTTCCCAAAGAGGCGGTACAGTTCCTGTTTCTCTACAAAGTGCAACACAGAAAAAGCAAACATTTTAAAATAATTACCAAGGTTTGTACAGACTGTATTTTGTTTACCTTTATCCTTTCCCCCACTCCATACTCCCCAAAAATACCCACCAAGAGATAGTGTCACAAATGAATCAGTTTTTCATAAAACACTTTAAAAAATAACAATGCTTGTCTTCTTACATAAGCATCAGATACCATGCTTTGTTCATTGGGTTGATCAGAGAGAGTCCTAAAAACCAAAGTAACAGTTTGCATAGGCAGAGTTCAATTGTGTGCAAATCTTACTAAAGTAAGGCTATTTTCAATGAGTAAAGAAAGCTCTCAAGCAACAAGACATTTCCCTGCATTCCACATTCTCTCCAGCTATACCTGACTTCCTGGGCAGAGAGCTGAGGTGAGTGGATTTGCCTGCACCATAAGGCAACATGTGTTGGATGGAATACAAGTGTTGGAAGCAAAATGCAAAAGGACGGATGATCCGGGCTTGTGTTGGAGGCAAGAGGGGCTCCATCTTTCCTCCTCCCTTTGTAAGAGGGGGCCACGATGCGGAAGGCAGCAGGGGCAGGTATGTGTTCATGTGCCACTGGAGGGCCAGCCCTCTGGCACAGGCACCTCCAAAAGTCTTTGACCCCTGGTGATCGCTGGGTGTGACCTATTGCCGCAAGATGGGACCGACACTCTCACGCAAAGGAATGGGATAAGGACGAAGACCTCTTGAGGAGGAAGAAAAATGGAGCTCAGAACGCCTGCCAAAGGAGCAACCACGTTAGTGGGAAGACAAGGTGGGGAAGCCTGGCTGGAGAGAGAGGAGGTGCACAGGAGACCCCCCTCCCCCCAAATCAAGTATCGTCAGGAAGTCTCCAAGTAGAGATGTCTATAAGCAGCTTTGCATTCAACATTCAGTCAAGACACTAACACCAGAAAACCAGAACCAGACTACCAGCAGGCATCATCCGGGTCGCCCAGCATCCTGCAGCAGAGGATGGAGTGTTCCTGGGCCAGGGCAGCCAGCTCCTTCAGGAACTCGGGGAAGAGGGCGGCTGCCAGCATGGTGTCCCGCACCGGTGGGGGCAGGCTGGGGGGTGCCCCCACCACCTTGGCTCTGTTTGTCAGGAAGGGCTGAAGCACTCTTGGGGGGCCATCCAAAAAGTTCTTGCCGCTTCCTGTCCTGGAGGCGTCCTGAACGGGATCTGAAACCAGAAGGCAGGCAGGAGGTGAGGAGCTTCCGAGAGCCCTTCTGTCCGAGGGTAAGTGCTGGGTGGGCAGGCTGGGGGCGGGGGGGGCGACAGCGTGCACATTCAGTTCCCACTCTGACTGCAGTCTGAAGACACGGCCACAGCCCCCCTCTACTTCCCTCTGAGACAGTCAGATCCACCTAGCAGATCACCTCCAGCATCAGGCATGTAATGAGAGTTTTATCCCAATTCCCATATGAGGCTCTACAAGCAGGAATTGTGCAAGAATATAGGTTTATCAGGAACCCTCTGCGCCTGGGGCGAGACGAAGGGGAAAGAGGGAAAAGGCATCTCTTCCTGCTGAGTCAGCCAAGTGAAGACGCAAGTGAGCGTGATGGTTATCTAGGACAACAGGGACACCTACCCTCCATGCCTCCTGGGGTCGGGGTGACCATCCTCCCTTTGCCAGCTGAGCCCTGACCACCTCGCAGGGCTGTGCAAGGTGGCCTGAGTCACACACCACGCTGCCCACAGCCTGGGCACGGGGCTCCGGTCTCCAGGGCTTCCTGCCCCAATCCCAGCCCCCTCTGGGTGGGACCTCCAGCCTTTGGGAGGAACAGAATGAATGTAGCCTTTTCAAGGTTGGAATGATGCAGAGGAAGCTGAATGCTCTTAAGACCAGACTGGGAACTCTCCACCACTATGGGCATCTCGTAGCAGCAGGTGGCTTGGACCTTCCATTCAAGCAAGGTTTCCAGGAGTTTCAATCTCAGTTTCAATAATGTTCGTCTAAGATGATATGAACCAAATTTTGTATATCCAAGTGATTTGCATTTTCATATTGCATCAGTTTACCAATTAAAATGGTTCAACTTACCTATTTAATTCCTGAAGATTTCCAGCCTTCCTATCGATAGGAATTATTTATGTCTTCCTCTGCCCCACTCTCCAACAGACTCATTACTCCTTATAAATCATTATATTCAAGCTCTTCATTATTTTGGCTGCTTTTTAGAATTCAGTCCCATTTCTCAACATTCTTCTCAGAGTGTTGCTTAACTATGGTACTAAAAATTCTTGACATTTATAGTACTTTCCACATCTCACTACTATCGTCTTTAGTGTTAAAAAAAAATACTCCACTCTACTGCTTTAAATATCCTTTTAGATTAAAGCTTATCACAGCTCATGCCATAAAGAACTGGGGAGGTTGAGAATCTGCTGCTGCCTTTCAGCAGAAACTCACACTGTGCCTTGACGAGAGTGAGGACAGAGCGCTGATGTCCCTGGGGACACAGCCAGCCCACAGCCCTGGGGGACCACGCCAGAGCGACACCCGCCCCCAACCCCCAGTGCTCAGCACCCAGCTCTCAGGGACGCGGCGGGGCCCACCCAGGAGACCAGCCAGGGTTCCCAGGGAGATGGGACCCAGGCAGCAGACCGAGGCCCACATTGCACGTACTGGCCCCCACCTGGCACTCCCTCCCCTGTCTGCACACCTAAGCCTCGCTAGGTTTAAGAGGTACCAGAACCGTGGTTAAGGGCACAGACTCGGCCATGTCCTGGCTGAGGGATATCAGGTGAGGTGGTTTACCTCTCTGTATTTACTGGCCTCATTTCTCACAAACTCACAGAAAGACGGAGTCAATGGGCATAGCGTGCACAAGGAGCTATTGGTAAGTGTAGACCATCACACTGCCATCAGGTCAGTAGCCACTGACTCTATAAACCACTTCTGCTTCCTGCCCTTGGAAGTGACCCCCTGTTGGAGCCTCCCACTCATTTTATTTACCAGTTGGGGTCTGCAGGGCCCTTCAGCCTGGTGGTGCTGTTTCTGTTTTCTCCTCTGTTAAGAGTTTGAGGTTCCTAAGAGCTGAGCCCCTGAACAGTGCATCCTTCGTGGCCCCCCACACACATTCTCATCCACAGAAGCAGCTAACAGACATTTGCTGAACGAATGATGGAAGGAACCCGCCATCGTCAGCTGCTCCCTGCACCTCAGCTCCCTGGAGCTGGTTCACTCCCTCATCTCCATCTTTCTCTTTCAAATTTACTCTTTCTCCGCAAAGGGCTTTTGTGGATCATTTATCCAGCTTGATCTATGAATTTTAAAAGTGTCATCGCTAAGCCTCATTTACCGAGCTTCAATCCAAGAATTAACACTGTCTTCACTGATGAAGGCGGGGGCGTGCCCGGTGAGGGAGGCTTAAGTCCTGGCGGTGGTTCTGTCCCAGCAGCATAGAGAACTCACAGTTCTTTCCTTGAGTCAAACTCAACTCAAAACCAAGGAGACTCGAGTTATGGTCCCTACCTGGCAACCAGCTAGGCACATAATGGCTTGGGTTCCTTTTCCATAAAATGGAAATAATGCCTACCTGACGCCTTCCAGAACTAGCAGTCAGTGAAAGGACTCTATACGTAAATAACAGAAAATACCACCTTTGTGGTTTGGAATTTGTATTTGAGGGAAACAGGAAACGCCTGACAAGTGGCTGGGCCTCACAGACCAAGAGTCTCAAGAGTGACTGTTTCGGCACAGAAGTCCACCCAGACTTCTGATCAAAGCGTTAGTGAGGAGGCTGGTTTCACCAGGGCCTGCGTGACGGGGCAGCTCAGGCTGAGGGTCCATGAACCATACACCCCTTGAAAAAGGGCCCAGTGTGCAGGCACAGCACCCAGAGGAGAAGTAGGAAGGAAATTAAGTATAAATGCCAGAACCGGGAGTGGCTTCCTAAACTGTTGCCCTGGGTCTGAAAAGCTACCGCAAAGGGTTGTCAGGACACTGCTGGGTAGATGAGAAGTTAGAGAAGTGAGTTACCCTGCACCTCCGCAATGGCATCAGACAAGGAGCACAGACGCTAGGCTCCCCAGTATGCGCCTCTCACGGGATTCTGATCGCTCGCTGTCCTGTGCCCCTGTGAGAAGCAGGCTCCCAGGCCCATCTCATCTATACGCAATCATATCATACACGAGTCAGGGACAGAGACCTTGGTCATTCTGTGAGTTGAAATATTTTTAAGTTGAGGGGAGCTGTCACTTTGCTAACCTGAAAGAGGTTAATTAGGTTAATCTGAAAAACTCCATCAAAGGGGAGTCTTCTATCCCAAGAGATGCTGCCTACAAGTCAACATCCCCTGAGAGTCACAGGCCTTAGAAATCTTCCACCACGGCTGCCTAACTGACCACCTTATGAGGCGGGAACAAGAGCCCCTGGGCACGTATCCAGCAGCCACCACCATCACACAGTCTAAAGCCAGGACAGAGCACAGGGGTTTCAGGGACCCCTCCACCCCAACCCCACCACCATCACCAGGACTGTGTGGGTCCAGCCAGTCAGGGCACGAGCCCTCAGACTCTCTGAAGCAGGCACCTGGCCGACCTCTCTGGGCCAGTACCTTCAGCCTCCTATGAGCATGAGCTAAAAGTACCCTGTGTGTCCACTGCGCACTGCTGTCTGGAAAGGGAGACTGTCTGTGAAGGCACCTTGCAAACTGCAAAGTACAAAGACCAAGCCCGGAGCACAGCACAAGACTCAGTCGCCTTCTGTCTGGAGGCTGCACATGGCCATGATCCTGCATAGCTCTTTCCATCCAGGGGGTCGAGGGGTCTGCTCCCCTCCTGCAGCTGGGCTGACCCAGTGGCTTGGCAGACAGAATGCAGCAGAATCAACCTGTTAGGTGGGGGTGGTCCCCATCTGGGGCCTCAAGAGACTGTGTCTTCTGCTCCCACTACCCGACAGCCATGAAGCTGCCAAGCCAGGGCAAACCCACTGATGATGAGTAACACAGCTCCTCATCACCCCATCACCCCGGCCAGCAGCCACCGGTGTGAGCCAGGCCATCCCGGACACCAGCCACGCTGAGCAAGTGCTGCCAGGGCAAACCCACTGATGATGAGTAACACAGCCCCTCATCACCCCATCACCCCGGCCAGCAGCCACCGGTGTGAGCCAGGCCATCCCGGACACCAGCCATGCTGAGCAAGTGCTGCCAGCATCAGCTGTGCCCACCCAGAGCAGCAGATCAACCTGGCAACCACACAGACTCAAGAGCATGTGGGATCACTGTATTTGGAGTCTTTTGCGGTGGTTTATTATGCACAAAAGCTAACCGGCACAACACTCCCGCAGAGTGAGTCACGGCAGCGTGCCCCCTGCTCAGGAGGGACAAGCCAACAGGCTGACTGGCACGAGGCTAGCAGAGGCCACAGGGAGCCTGCAGCCCCCCTTCCCACAGACAGGGGCTCCCCTCCATCCAAGACTGGCCACTGCTCTTCTCCACGGCCCGTGCTTGACACTTCCCCAGTTCACCAGTGGCACAGGGCCCCCCTTCTTTCAGTCTGTCATGCAGTGTTCTGATCACCTTTTACGCCCTGAATTCTGCAGTCAGAAGGAGCTCGAGAGACAGAAGACAAACCTTCACTTGAGAGTGGAGGCCTAAGTCCCGTGAAGACAAGTAACCAAGAGACAGCTACCCAGTGGCACGCCGTCAGAGCGCAGGGCCTTGCCAGCTTCCCTCAGTGGCATGGCACTGCTCTGAATCACATTCCTGCTTCTCACTGCACACCTTGTTTCCCATCATGGGCTTCAGCCTGGACCGACAGCCCTGCTCTCTCTCTTGTCCGCCAGCCACAGAGAAGCCTGACTTGTCTCAAGGGAGAGAAACAGAAGCTGGCTCGGTAAGAGAGACAGCTGTTGTCAAATCTGTGTGACCAGAGCTTAATCAAGGCTGGGCAGCCCTTTCCCCAGGCCTAGTGGCCAGCAGGGGTCCTCAGGTTCCTGTGCCACCTGGTCGGCCAGCCCTCCAGAGCCCATGGAAAGGCATCTTGGAAGGTTTAAGGTGCAAATAAACTACTTCTCTTGCTCCAGATGAACGGCTTTCACCTTCTGGAGCCCTGAAGCACATTTATTTGGGGCTCAAAAGTCTCTGAAAACATAATAAAATGGATGCCTTCCTTGGGACCGACCAGACAGTGTGCACATAAGGCTTCTTTCTGGCCCACATGTGCCAAGTCATTTATTCTAGAAACAGCTCCCACATCAGTCCTGCCCTGAACTACCCTAGGTTAGGAACACAAATGCCTTGCTAGACCCTCCAAAGTGGGACCAGGCTGCACATGGGTGGATCAGACCTTCCTTTTGGTTTAAGGACACTCAGAATAAAAACGGAAATCTTTTCTGAGATTTTTTTTTTTTTTTTT
>SJYW01022011.1:2406880-2439487 GCA_006410735.1 Raphicerus campestris | reverse complement strand
GGGGCGGGGCGGGGGTGGGGCCTGTGCATCAGCCACACCTCCACAGCAGGTGTGCGCAGGCACAGGGGCAGGGAGGTACCTGGTACAGGGAGCGCACGCTGGGCTGGAAGACCATGTTGGTGTTGAGCAGGAAGGAGCGCAGAAGGGGCTGCGGGTAGCTGGCCAGCTGTGTGATGATGCCAATGAGCAGCAAGTTCACGTGCAGCGAGTTCTCCAGCATGTTTTCCAGTTTGGACAAGACGACGCTGATGAACGGGCCTGCGGAAGGACAAGAGGCTCAGGGCCGGCTGAGCGCAGGGGCCGTCTCTTCTGAAGACCAAGGAGTCAGGGGGACCACCACGGGGCCACCGGAGGCAAATCAAGTTCAGACAAGTGCGGCTGAGGTGACTAGGTCGCCTGGAGCCAAACCACGAGACACACCACCGCCACGAGAACAAAGCAGAAACCCGTGCTTTGGGAGCCAGTATTCTGACTCTGTCAGCAGTTTTAATACTTGGAAAATTATCATGGACCTTAGAAAAAATGACCAGTGATTTAATTTTTAAAACCAAAATGTACTTTTCATACTATTTCTGCATCTCTTGGGGCTGCCATGCTTTAAAACATGGCACTCTCCATTCCCTGATGATGCATGCTAGAGCCAGCAATGCCAAGATGTATACAGGCTCCTCTGTCCATGCGATTCTCCAGGCAAGAATGCTGGAGTGGGTTGCCATTCCCTTCTGCAGTGGATCTTCCCCACCCAGGGATCCAACCCATTTCTCCTGTGCCTCCTGCATTACAGGCAGATTCTTCACCCTCTGAGCCATCAGAGAAGCCCTCATGCTATATGGTGTCACCCAAACATCAGCACCCACCAAAAGTTTAAGTAACAAAGTCTTCCTGTTGTTACAAACTATGTTCTCCAACAGCAGCATTGAGAAGGGGGGGCTGTCCATCCCCCACAAGCACCAGAGAAAGACTTGCCAATATCACTATATGGAAGAACCGATGGACAAGACTCTGTACTCCCAATGCAGAAGGCCCAGCTTCTATCCCTGGTCAGGGAACTAGATCCCTCCTACCATAATTAAGACCCAGCGCAGCCAAACACATAATTTTTTTAAAAAGAGAAAATGAGAGGTGAAGGAGGCCTTGGCTATAATTTTAGAGCCACACCTTAAAGTTGTGGAGGGGAGGAACTCAGGGCTCAGTTTAGGGAACTGGAGTTTGGTGTGTCCAAGTTTCCTTAAACAAGAAATTCCCTGGGACTGTAAAAGCAGTTCATTAAAAAAAAAAAAAAAAAAGAAGCTTCAACTAACTTGGGTCACTAGAAAAATAAGATGCTTTCCATTTGAGTTGATTGAAGACGAGGAAAATCCAGAAAACAAATTTGGTATTAATAAAATTACTTGAAGATGTTTTCCATTTTCACCATAAAAGTGGTCCATTAAGAAAAATCAATGAGAATTTTCTATTTCCCCCAGTGGAGCTACTGATGATGCCTCTAAACCATGGCATGTTTTTGACAAAAGCACATAACCTCCAATGAATAAACATGCCTTGTGAACATTTCACCAATATTAATATGGTTTTAATGCTGGGAGAGATTGGGGGCAGGAGGAAAAGGGGATGACAGAGGATGAGATGGCTGGATGGCATCATTGACTCGATGGATGTGGGTATGGGTGAACTCCGGAAGTTGGTGATGGACAGGGAGGCCTGGCGTGCTGTGATTCATAGGGTCGCAAAGAGTTANCTGATGATGCATGCTAGAGCCAGCAATGCCAAGATGTATACAGGCTCCTCTGTCCATGCGATTCTCCAGGCAAGAATGCTGGAGTGGGTTGCCATTCCCTTCTGCAGTGGATCTTCCCCACCCAGGGATCCAACCCATTTCTCCTGTGCCTCCTGCATTACAGGCAGATTCTTCACCCTCTGAGCCATCAGAGAAGCCCTCATGCTATATGGTGTCACCCAAACATCAGCACCCACCAAAAGTTTAAGTAACAAAGTCTTCCTGTTGTTACAAACTATGTTCTCCAACAGCAGCATTGAGAAGGGGGGGCTGTCCATCCCCCACAAGCACCAGAGAAAGACTTGCCAATATCACTATATGGAAGAACCGATGGACAAGACTCTGTACTCCCAATGCAGAAGGCCCAGCTTCTATCCCTGGTCAGGGAACTAGATCCCTCCTACCATAATTAAGACCCAGCGCAGCCAAACACATAATTTTTTTAAAAAGAGAAAATGAGAGGTGAAGGAGGCCTTGGCTATAATTTTAGAGCCACACCTTAAAGTTGTGGAGGGGAGGAACTCAGGGCTCAGTTTAGGGAACTGGAGTTTGGTGTGTCCAAGTTTCCTTAAACAAGAAATTCCCTGGGACTGTAAAAGCAG
Source organism: Raphicerus campestris (assembly GCA_006410735.1). Classification (NCBI taxonomy): domain Eukaryota; kingdom Metazoa; phylum Chordata; class Mammalia; order Artiodactyla; family Bovidae; genus Raphicerus; species Raphicerus campestris. The sequence goes on along the minus strand of SJYW01022011.1, from coordinate 2,437,108 downwards.
TTCATTAAAAAAAAAAAAAAAAAAGAAGCTTCAACTAACTTGGGTCACTAGAAAAATAAGATGCTTTCCATTTGAGTTGATTGAAGACGAGGAAAATCCAGAAAACAAATTTGGTATTAATAAAATTACTTGAAGATGTTTTCCATTTTCACCATAAAAGTGGTCCATTAAGAAAAATCAATGAGAATTTTCTATTTCCCCCAGTGGAGCTACTGATGATGCCTCTAAACCATGGCATGTTTTTGACAAAAGCACATAACCTCCAATGAATAAACATGCCTTGTGAACATTTCACCAATATTAATATGGTTTTAATGCTGGGAGAGATTGGGGGCAGGAGGAAAAGGGGATGACAGAGGATGAGATGGCTGGATGGCATCATTGACTCGATGGATGTGGGTATGGGTGAACTCCGGAAGTTGGTGATGGACAGGGAGGCCTGGCGTGCTGTGATTCATAGGGTCGCAAAGAGTTAGACACGAATGAGCGACTGAACTGAACAAAAACATACTCCATCACAAGGTGGTTCATTCAGAAGCCTTGGTAGTGGGAGAGGGTAAACCTTTGTAAGAAGGCAGATGCTGTCTGTGAAAAACGAAAAGCAAACCTAAGCCTCTTCCCCACGCAGGCAATTAACAGAGTACTGGAAATTGTAGTTTCTGCCACTACAAACACAGATGCTGTCTCTAAGGCACCTTAGAGCCAGGAGAGACACTTTGCATCTGAGTGTCAAGACTGGCCCCAACTTTCCCTTCCCTGGGAGGGGGCAGAGCTCCTGAGTCACTTTTCATGACACAGGGAGGTCAGTGAATTCTTCGAATAGAGAGCCCCTGCTTACAAAACGAAGGTGGGAGAGACTGCCAAACACATTCAGAAACTCTGGATTGCAACACCACTATGACACCATCTTGATGGGGTTCCACCAAGAACCCCCAAAATGTCACCAGCAGCTCTACTTAATTCTAGTCTTCCAGGCACATCTGCCAGGGAAGGCTGCTGTCCTCACTCCCCAACCCCGACCTGGGCTCATGCCCACCCTGCCCCGCTCCCCTACAGTCCCTGGGACTCAGCATCTCTTTCCTTCCAGAGGAACAGACAGGTGACCCGGGTGGCAGTTGAGTGGGAAGAGTCTCCTATAAAACATCTCTTTGGACGTCCCTGGTGTTGCAGTCAACAGGGAGCCACACGCCACGAATAAACGTGCCTCATGAAGATTTCACCAACATGAATACGGGTTTAACAAGACATACTCCATCACGAGATGCTTCATTCAGAAGCCTTGGTAGTGGAAGAGGGTAAACCCAGGGGACACGTGCTTGAGCCTTGGTCCGGGAAGGTCCTGCTTGCTAGAGGGCAGCTGAGCCTGTGCTCTAGAGCGGCGGAGCCACAATACAGGCTGCAACTCCTGGAGCCCGCGTGCCTAGAGCCCGTGCTGCGAAACGAGCGAGNACTTTGGCCGCCTCATGTGAAGAGTTGACTCATTGGAAAAGACTCTGATGCTGGGAGGGATTGGGGGCAGGAGGAGAAGGGGACGACCAAGGATGAGATGGCTGGATGGCATCACGGACTCAATGGATGTGAGTCTGAGTGAACTTTGGGAGATGGTGATGGACAGGGAGGCCTGATTCGTGGGGTCACAAAGAGTCGGATACGACTGAGCGACTGGAATGAACTGAAGCAAAACTAAATCTCACATTTCAACAGGGAACTGAATTCAGATTCAGGGAAATAAATTGACTAAAGCCTATCACTGGCTCAATTATAGATTTAACTATATTCAATGCTCATTAGGAAAGTGTAAGAAAAGTATTATTTTGAAGAAAAAAAACTTCAAACTTTTACGTTTTCTTAAAACTCTCCTCTGTCATACTAGCCCACAATAATTTCAAGTGCCTATTAGAGCACATTGCTCTTGATATAAAAACACTAAATATTTTTTCTAATCTGTTTAACAAGTCCAAAACTTATACCCTTGGATGACATCATAATAGACAATGGTCATTGGAGTTAAGAAAAGGGGGGAGGGGGAGTTAAATCATACAGCTATTAACTAGCTATGTAATCTTGGGAAATTTACTTAGATTCTAACAGTCTGTCTCTTAATTTGTAAAATGAAAAAAAATATAACTAATCAGTAAGATTTTATGGAAGAATTAGAGCAAATATATGCAAAATGGTTATTACATGCAGAAAATTCTCCCTGAGCTCCTACACCNAATTTACTTAGATTTTAACAGTCTGTCTCTTAATTTGTAAAATGAAAAAAAATATAACTAATCAGTAAGATTTTATGGAAGAATTAGAGCAAATATATGCAAAATGGTTATTACATGCAGAAAATTCTCCCTGAGCTCCTACGTCTGGGGTCAGGGAGGGAAATAAGTTAGAACAAAGAAGTTTGGAGAATGGCCCTACAACACTGAGACCAAGAATCCTAAAGAAGCACTGCCTGGCTGATGCTGATGACTTTTAGGCTCAGAGAAGAGTTCCCAGGAAGCAGGACTCAGCTGGTACAGACATTTGTGAGGAAGAGGCTGAGAATGGGCAAATGGAGAAAAAACTACAAACAGAAACAAGCTTCTGTAAGCCCGTGCTGCTGGGCCAAGACATGGCTCAGGTGAGAACAGGAAGCCAGCAGGAAGAAGAGTGACCATTTTCTTCCCCTCCTCCTGCCTTCTAGAATCCCTCTAGTACTCTCTGTTGACAGAACCTCATGATAATCAGCTGGCAAAGCAGCAATGCAGTCTGTGGAGTCCCAGACACAGCAAGACCAGAGTATAGAAGATTAAGTTTGAATCTGAAAATCAGTACCTTGATAACCAGCACATTATTTTGTTTTTAATCACTTTTTATTTACCCATATATTCTACTCACATTTGTCTTGGGTCAACTTCAATAATGATATCTATTGATGTATCCATTGAAATAGTGACAAGGGAGATTTTTTTAAAAAAGATTAAGTGTCAAAAAAATTAGACTCCTGGACTTTCTCTGCCAGTATCCGGTTTTTTTTTTTTAAGGAAAAATAAATAATATAATTTTGTTGCCTTTTTTAATGTATCATAAAGGCCATCTGATATTATTCATTTGTTTTGTATAGTATCTTATTAATTTTTTTTTAACAGTAGGAATTCTTGGCTAGCTATATGCAACCTGTTTTTGTTTTCTATGAAATAGGAGTCCTGGGCCAAATGACCTTGATTCTGTGTCCAATATGAGTTTGTCCATCTCTGCCAATACTTCCTCCACCAAGCAAGGCCTATCTTTCAGTAAGTAAATAACTAAATGTTTGGCATTATCCTAAGCCCTAGAATGGATTTCCTGTATTCAGGATACTAAAATCTATAAAGGAGACATAAAGACAAGTAGAAGGTTATATCATACTCTTTTACGTGTTCTGAAAGAGGCGCACACAATGTGTTAGGCAAGCATGGAGGAAGGGTGTTTAATGCAAACTAAATGTGGATCTTGAATCTCGAAAGATGAATGAGAATTAGGTAGCTGAGAAGAGAGAAAATAGGAATAAACGGAAAATGGGAAGTCATTCTAGGTAGAAGGAATAGCATGTGCAAATGTGAGGACATGGGAGGAAGCTGCTTTCAGCGCCCACCAACATGAGCATAAAGCCAAACAGATCACAATTTGTATTGTACACTTTTAGCTAGAATTTAAAAATTACGAGAGAGCAACATTTTAAAAGCACTATTATTTCACAGAACAGGAAATCCAAAAGAAGGCATTTCCAGAATTGACTGATTAAGCAGTTTAACAATATCAGAGCTCCTCTCTTATGTTGTTGGGTTTTGTTGTTGTTGTTCTTTTGGCAAATTCAATCTTCTGTGATTCTCTGACCTTTCTTTTCATAACTCCAAGCATCATGTTCTCAACGCAATGCCCAAAAGTGAAATTAAAGGGCAAATCTTTCTCCATATGGATTTCTTCCTTTTTTAATCAGGGAGGATCATCTTTCCCCAAAACCCCCATACTATTCTGAATTTCCCCAAAACACACAGCCTAGAATAAGAGATGCACAGAGATGGTTTTTGTGGGGAGAAGGGCTAGGATGACTGAAACAAGAGAAGAGGGAAAGTCAATGTATAGATACATTACTAAGCTGGCTACCGTCATAGGCAATCATGTCTTCAGAGGCCTCTGAAGAACCATGTAGGCCATCCTTCAGGATTGTCCGTTCAAGACACAGAAGAAGGGAACACTTATCTCTCAGCTCCTGTCCCCCACTAGACAAGGGCTGACCCAGGAAGTTAACCCTGTTATACCTCTGTTCTACGAATGCATGAATATGTCTGTGTCTTACAGGGAGGTACAGAGATGGTCCAGGAGGTACAGAGATGGTCCAAGGCAGAAAATGAGAAATTCACTGAGATAAAGTGCTGTGAGCTATACTGAGATAAATGCCTGCTTGTTGCAACAATGGCCAGAGCAGAGAGGTGAGCTGAAAGTGAGCTAGGTCCCATGATGATGTCTAATACACATACCAGTGGACTTTTCTTCCATCTTCACTGTGAAGAATTATACCCTGACCCATCTAGGAACTGCAAAGGTGTTAAGGAGAAGCAACAAAAAGAGAGCTACAGGCTTACCTTCCAAAGNGTTATACTGAGATAAATGCCTGCTTGTTGCAACAATGGCCAGAGCAGAGAGGTGAGCTGAAAGTGAGCCAGGTCCCATGATGATGGCTAATACACATCCCAGCGGACTTTTCTTCCATCTTCACTGTTGAAGAATTATACCCTGACCCATCTAAGAACTGCAAAGGTGTTAAGGAGAAGCAACAAAAAGAGAGCTACAGGCTTATCTTCCAAAGCATTCAATTAATAGATAATGCCTAAAACAAACAGAGAAATAAGTAGCAGCAATTTAGATGTGTTAGCAATACAGAGGTATATTTCAAAAGAAACAGCTTTAGTGTTGGAAGAATTTTCCTTGGCAGAGCAGGAAATAGGGAGACAGAGCACTGTTAGTTTTTTTAATGTCATATATTCTTTGATTCAGAGAAGGCAATGGCAACCCACTCCAGTACTCTTGCCTGGAAAATCCCATGGACAGAGGAGCCTGGTGGGCTGCAGTCCATGGGGTCGCTAAGAGTCGGGCACGACTGAGCAACTTCACTTTCATGCATTGGAGAAGGAAATGGCAACCCACTCCAGTGTTCTTGCCTGGAGGATCCCAGGGACAGGGGAGCCTGGTGGGCTGCTGTCTATGGGGTCACACAGAGTCGGACACGACTGAAGCAACTTAGCAGCAGCAGCAGCATTCTTTGATTCCTTAAATAAAGTTCATTTTAAACTTTGATTAAAAATAATTAAATGTTAAAGTTGTCTGTGGAAATTAACAAATGCTGCATAACTTCCATGATTCATATACCTTATGCTTTCAGATGCCATAGGTGTCCTTGAGATGTCTGAGCTTAGGGTTAGAAAGAAGAGAGTCAGGGAATACTGCTAGAGCATAGTACCTAGCTCATAGTAGTACAGAGTCAAGAGATGTTTAAGAAAGAAATGAAAAGAGGGAAGAAAAGAATGGAGGGCTAAGGAGAGAAACCTCTGATTAGTACCACCACCGTCACATGCTCATCACTCTGTGTATCGGAAAGGTGTCGAAACACAGCAAAGCCAGCCTGGAGCTTTCAGCTTAGAAGCTTCACTATGAAATATTTTTAACACATTTACAATNATGGAGGGCTAGGGAGAGAAACCTCTGATTAGTACCACCATCACATGCTCATCACTCTGTGTATCGGAAAGGTGTCGAAACACAGCAAAGCCAGCCTGGAGCTTTCAGCTTAGAAGCTTCACTATGAAATATTTTTAACACATTTACAATAAAGACAAAAACGGATGCCTAGGACTTCGCTTTATCTTTCTGTTCTTGATTCCAGGTGGATAAAATTAAGTAATGGCATAATGCTAGAGTCTTAAATATCAGGACTGTGCTGGTTATACACATAAAGAATTCCTCTGATGAACATTTGTGCCAGGCAACACAACAGCAAACCATCATCCTTCCCAGAGCTTTGTTGTTGAGTCTTCAGATGCTGCTATATTCAGTAACTCCGTAGAAAACAGTAATGAAAAGTGGAAAAATGACAATTCTGTTCAGTCAAAAGGAAACAGTGAATTTCTGAATTTAATATCCTGAAACATCCTTTAATATGGTGACATGATAGCTCCTACCTTTATGTCCCTAGTGCTTACTACAGAGCCTTGTATGTAGGAAGTGTTTATAAATTATTGTTGAAGTGGATTAACTGTATGGAATAGTGGGATTTATTTGGCATGTTTCCCAGTTATTCTACCTCCTATTTAGCCCTGCTATTATTTATTCCTTACACTTGTGTGTAGACTGGCATGTTTTCTGTATTTCCTGTCACAAACCTCAGTAGTAAAGGAAAGAAGACAAGAAAAGGAAGAGGTAGGATGAAAGCAGAAGGGGAAAAAAGATGGAGGAGTGAGAGACAAAGGAGAGTAGGGAAGGAAAGGGAACTGAAGCCTTGGACAGTGTTCCTTAGGAAGAAGTGGTGGAGAAGAGAATGAACTAAGGGTGATTAAAATTTCTCCCCCAACGTTCTTCCATCCGTGGATTTAGCCACACTAGTTCATTCAACTTATCACCATCTTCAAATTTCCCTGTTTCCTTTATGATCATTAAAAGAAAAAAAAATCCTCATTGTAAGCTTCTATTTTTAAAAAAAATCTGAATACACTAGTATCCTTTAAATGTCAATATCTTCACCTCACAATTCCTTTGATTATTTTTGTATTCTTAACATAAAACTTATATTAAATAGGCTGGCCTCGGTGACATGGAAAACACAATTTTGTTTCCCAAGCCTGACTTACTAGGTTAGAATGCGATATTCAGCACAAGATAAATACCATTCAGCAATGGAATGCTGTGAACAAAAGCTGTTGCTGCTGCTGCTAAGTCACTTCAGTCGTGTCCAACTCTGTACAACACCAGAGATGGCAGCCCACCAGGCTCCCCCGTCCCTGGGATTCTCCAGGCAAGAACACTGGAATGGGTTGCCATTTCCTTCTCCAATGCATGAAAGTGAAAAGTGAAAGTGAAGTCGCTCAGTCCGACTCCTAGCGATCCCCATGGACTGCAGCCTACCGGGCTCCTCTGTCCATGGGATTTTCCAAGCAAGATTACTGGAGTGGCATGCCATTGCCTTTTCTGGTGAACAAAAGCTACTAGGCTTTAGAAGACTTAAGCACAGTATATTAGACTGGATTTGAAATTCGTTTCTACTTCTAATATTTGTCTATCTTTAATGAGAAAACTGTTGAAATTTTGGTGACACAAATGAAGTGTGATATGGGGTCCTTCGAGAAATTCAAGATGACAGAAACAAAATGATTCCNATATTAGACTGGATTTGAAATTCGTTTCTACTTCTAATATTTGTCTATCTTTAATGAGAAAACTGTTGAAATTTTGGTGACACAAATGAAGTGTGATATGGGGTCCTTCGAGAAATTCAAGATGACAGGAACAAAATGATTCCAGATTAGTGAAATGAGTACCAGTATGAAACCTCAAAGGAGCTGAGATTACATGTCTTAAAGAAAAAAAATGTAGGAAGGGTTGGTTAATCTTGGTGGGTGATTATTTTCTGTTCCTATTAGGGGAAGAACAAGTGCTTTATTATCAACCAAAATGATTAAATTTAAAAGAATCTCTTAATTCAAGGGTTAGTGAAACCCTAGACCATATTACTATACCAAATCCTCTGGGAGAGCTTCTGTTGAATTCTGCTATTCAAGGAAACACACTTACTTTTGGGCCACAGTCTAATTTCATATTCTACAGCCTTTGAGGTAGAATGTCAGCTTGTGGCTTTTTTATTTAGCTATGTTATATAGAATTTGCCTTCCTCTAGGATGAGGAATTCATACAGTTAAACTAACCATAACATCCAGCTTACCACAGTATAATTCAGAAAAGTGAATTTTATAAATCCAATCACTTTCATTCTCAGGCTGGTCAGCCAGTTCTTAGCCTGAGTTCTTAAGGATACTGCATCTTGTTATACTCCAGATGTAATTCTAGTTTTTAGCGACAACTGAATGCCAAGTTACATGTTCCCCTGATTTTCATTCCCCAAACAAGTCTTCCTCGAATCAATTTTCTTACTTAAAATGCCCACCACAGTTTTTATCTTCCTACTTATTTGTATGTTATTATTTTCATTCACTGTTTTTCTGTTATGTTCTGTTGCTGGTCAGGCTCATTATAAAATTCACATTTAGAGACCCAAATTTTCATCAGTATGTTTCAGCTAACTCAGTGGATGGGAGNCCTGGTGGGCTACAGTCCCTGGAATCGCAAAGAGTCAGAAACGACTGAGCGACACACACACACACACACACACACACACACACACACACACACACACACTGCCTCAAAGGGGCGTCCCAGGTGGTGCTAGTGGTAAAGAACCTGCTCAAATGCACAAGACCTAAGAGACTTGGGTTCAATCCTTGGGTCGGGAAGTTCCCCTGGAAGAGGGCATGGCAACCCACTCCTGTATTCTTGCCTAGATAATAAATACCATGGACAGAGGAGCCTGGTGAGCTATAGTCAGTCCATAGGGTCACAAAGAGTTGGACATGACTGAAGTGACAGCACGCACGCACACACTGCCTCAAAAAACATGAAAAATTTACCAGATNATTCTTGCCTAGATAATAAATACCATGGACAGAGGAGCCTGGTGAGCTATAGTCAGTCCATAGGGTCACAAAGAGTTGGACATGACTGAAGTGACAGCACGCACGCACACACTGCCTCAAAAAACATGAAAAATTTACCAGATGTGTTTAGCATACTGATTTGTACATACGCACATACAGACACACAGCCTCACTATTTAGTCTAGTATTCATCTTTAATGTATATATATAAAAATATTTAGTGTATATATATATATGTAAATATATGGTGATAATTACAGGAAACTATCCATGCTTTACTTCTCTTAGACTATAATGATATACTTGCAGGCGATTGAGAAACAAAGGCTCTCTTCTCATTTTTCTTCTTCTTTTTTCAAAATATAGCCCTGGGAGAAAGATCCAGCTAAATCCTTTCTTGACTGAAGGGCCCCGGACATGAGGAGTCTAGAGTCAGTGGGACATGCAAAGTTCATCCCTGCTGGCAATGAGCTTTAGGGAGTCACTCAAGCCAGAAAAGGCAATTTGGACTTCAAATGCTGCTGTCTGTCCAGGTAGTGTCCTTTCTGCTGAATCCAGAGAATCCTTGCCAATCTAGACACTCACAGATTGTAGTGTGGATTTCTGCCCAGGGAAGCTGGATGGCTACCAACTCCTGCTTCACAGAGAACCATCTATATTGCTGAAAAGTTTTCTCTTGGTCATGAATCACACACACAGACAAGTGAAGTCTGAAAGGAAGTTTTACATGTGGGGAAGTAGCCCTGGGAAAAGGTAACAATTACATGGATAGGAGAGATGACCTGCCAGATGGTTTTGAGAAGTACAGATTGGGTCAATCCTAGAAAAACTCTGGGGAGAGGGTAGGTACAGTGGTGCAGAGAGTTGAGATTTACTCGTTATTCTTCCAACCCAGTCATTATACCTCTTTACTCATTCCTGATACCCTAATAAAATTATTGACAAAATTTATTAATCATCAAGCATATATAAGACTGGTTAGATACTTCACGTAACTCTAAAGAGGTATAAAAATAACTCCTGGACGTAAAAAGCTTATTATATATAGTTGGGTAGAAAAGACAAGAAGGCAAGGAAGGTGGAATGTGATTTAAAAAACCAAATGAATCCTGCAAAGATTCTATTTCAGGTGAGAGAATCTACAAGAAACAGTGTGTTTCAGAAAAAGGACCACATGACTTGAGCTAGAATTGAGATGGTGTGGTACAGACACCAGTTGCCACTCAACATCTATTTTCCTCTTTATCCTTAGTAAAAAAAAAAAAAAACCTAACTCTATTTGTATGGAAACCAAGTCAAAAGACATTTCCAGGTGTACTATACACCTGGTTGTAACCATGTGGTTAGGTTCTGGCCAATGATGTGTAAGCTAAAGTGTTGTGTGGACAACCAGAAAGGCTGCTTAAAAGGACATAAATTACCAGGCACCAATTTTTTGTGTTCTCCTTTTTTCCTCTGTCTCACCTGAAACTTGAACATGGCAGTTGAGCACCAGCAGCCATTTAGAGCCAAGAAGATAACCTTGAGGATAAGATCCACATTCTGAGATGAGGAGCAAAAGGGCCACAAGACCAAGAGAATCTGCAGGCTTTTCAACGTAAAAGTCTAGACCCGAAGCTTCCAAACTGTGGTCTTGACCAATCGGAAACATTTTTTTTTTCTTCTCAAAATTGGAAAGGATAAGTCTTTATATATGTTTTAACATAAAAACAGAATAAAATTAATCCTCTATCATTATTATCATTTCATATCAATAAACATTTTACAATTAAAAAATAAAATCTCATAGTAATCATAAGTTGAATAATTTTAACATTAAGAAAAAATTCACACATTATCCTACTTTTTATTTCAATATGGACCATCATCAATCCTTCGATAGATCAACAGAAGTCTATTCACTAAGGCTTGGAAATTGTTCTCCAGATTTTAGAAATTTTATTCTAGAGTAGTATCTCCCCTGGAGAAGGAAATGGCAATCCACTCCAATATTCTTGTCTGGAGAATTCCACGGACAGAGGAGCCTGGCGGGCTGCAGTCCATGGGGTCAGAGAGTCAGACACAACTGAGTGACTAACACACACACACACACAGTGTCTCCCCAAATATGATGTTTAAAATAAATTTGAGTTGTAAATGTGATGATTTGGGGTGCTGTGTGAGAAGGGTTCATACCATGCCTAGAACAGGCAGTAAATAACATTGGATCAAATAGTGAAAAAGTTATCATGCCTTTTTCTGTTTTCCTTCAGCCCTTCCAACTAGAGAGGAAGGCTCAATTTGATACTACTCAATCAGTGATCCAATACTAAGGTAATCTTCCATTTAATAAAGAGATAATGGATATCAATATCAGAGTCTGGAAAAATGCAGTAAAGAATAATGAGTTATAATTTAATTAACATTGCTTTGTTTCCCTTATATTTATAGTTAGCTTTCTTTTTATATTAAAAAGTTTCCACATTTTAAATAGTGATTTAAAAATTCCCTTTCAAAGAAGACAGCCATAAAGTTCAAGGTTTTTAAAATTTATATTAAAATATACTAAGTAGCTAATCATATCGTGTTACTTGAATACACTAAAACTAATGAAGATGTTACATGAATGATTGAGTAAATGGAAACATTATGAGTTATGAGAAATAATGAATTATGAAAATAATTAAAGAGTTATCTGGTTGATGGCTCTATCTCCGAAACCAGGACAGTCACTCAAAATGACACAACCCGGCTAAACTAGAAGGTTTGGTCTCACCCTTGCGTTCTCTTTGGCATGTCTTTGGCTTTGCTTTTCCTGACTTCCTTTACCCTGCTCTGGTTAACCTGACCCTAAATCTTGCCTCTTCTTTATCTGAAGCTCTAATCCCTAGTGCTGAAGTTATGCCCACTTTAATCCTCCCTTGTCCAACTCTGGACAGCTATAATAACTGCTGCTGACAACTTATTCTATGTGGTAGACGTCTCATTCTGAACCTCAACCACCACCTTAACCAACGTACTCACCACTCTTAGTGAACTCCACCTCCATGCCAGAACTCATTGTCAGTCAGAGACCGCAGAAGTATTATCAAACTTCCACCAAAAATTCAAAAGGACAGGTTATAATTAATGCACTTTTCAGAAAAACTGAGGGAAAAATGTTTCTATGTTCTTACTGAACCAGTCCATTTCAACTCAGCTTTGTCATTAGTTTCACAAACTAGATACTTTCATAAAATACTATCTTATAAAAAAGTTGATTCTGTAATCATTTGAAATGGCTGGATGGCATCACTGACTCAATGGATGCGGGTCTGAGTGAACTCCAGGAGTTGGTGATGGACAGGGAGGCCTGGCGTGCTGTGATTCGTGGGGTCACAAAGAGTCAGACATGACTGAGCAACTGAACTGAACTGAATCATTATACCTTCCAGAAAGAAAAAATCTCCTTCTAGTAGAGCTTAGAGAAATATTCACCTTCCTTCTGCTCTATGAAGCCCATCAAAATTTCAAGTTTTCAACAGATTTCTTTTCAACAGTCTATGCTCTTTTCTCCCATAAGAATACTGTTCTTTGACTCCCGAATCTCATACTTATTTTACTAGCTCTTAAATAAATTTAAGAATCAGACTGAAAGAGTCCTCACAGTTTGTCTAATTAACCTTCCATACAATGTTAAAAGTCCTTCTACCAAAACCTCTAATGGGAAATAGTTTTCACTTAAAAATGTATTAAATCACCTGAAAGTCTTATGGCATTAGTTGTTTTTCTAAAAGTGATTAAAATTGCACTGGGATATCTGCATACTCAGGCTGAGGCCAGTCAGTCCACAAGAGATGGATGGCCAGGGTTGGTGATATGTGTTATCTGTGGCAATGTAACCATATTTCTTATTGTAGAACTAACTGACCCATATAAAGATGAACTGATGACTTGACCTCTTCATCACTTGGAACCAACACTCATCTGGACCAAATACTAACAATTATGGTAGTTAAACAGTTATATGGGGAAAATAGATGCCCTGAGATGAAAAAAAAAAGTCACATTAAGCTGGAAACATTTAAATTATTATAAAACTGCAATGTTGCATTTTAACAAAACTGCAAGTATTTGGCAAGACCTCCTGGTTTCCATTCAAAAGAGAGTGGAAGAGTATTAACACTTAATGATGTCATTGATTATGATAGGTTTTTTCATCTATTTTACCTTTTTAAAGCATAATAATTTATAGAGACTCCAATGTTTGAAGTCACTCACTCAAGGTCACATAGCTTAGTAAGCAGTTGATCTGTGATTCAAAAGTTTCACTGTAACCGGGGATTGACCCATTATATGCTTGTCAGAACTCATGGAACTATACTATACAGAGTGAACTCTAATGTCCAGTTCAGTTCACTTCAGTCACTCAGTCATGTCTGACTCATTTCTACCCTGTGAGCCACAGCACACGAGGCCTCCATCACCAATTCCTGGAGTTTACCCAAACTCATGTCCATTGAGTCAGTGATGCCATCCAACCATCACATCCTCTGTCATCCCCTTCTCCTCCTGCCCTCAATCTTTCCCAGCATCAGGGTCTTTTCAAACAAGTCAGCTCTTTGCATCAGGTGGCTAAAGTATTAGACTTCAGGACTGGTTGGATCTCCCTGCAGTCCAAGGGACTCTCAAGAGTCTTCAGCACCACAGTTCAAAAGCATCAACTCTTCGGTGATCAGCTTTCTTTATAGTCCAACTCTCACATCCATACGTGATGACTGGAAAAACCATAGCCTTGACCAGACAGACCTTTGTCGACAAAGTAATGTCTCTGCTTTTTAATATGCTGTCTAGGTTGGTCATAACCTTCCTTCCAAGGAGTAAGCATCTTTTAATTTAATGGCTGCAGTCACCATCTATAGTGATTTTGGAGCCCCCCAAAATAAATTCAGCCACTGTTTCCCCATCTGTTTACCATGAAGTGATGGGACCGGATGCCATGATCTTAGTTTTCTGAATGTTGAGCTTTAAGCCAATTTTTTCACTCTCCTCTATGTTAAGTTTGTTTGGAGGCTTCCATGGTGGTTCAGAGGTTAAGATTCTGCTTTGCAATGGAAGGGACACAAGTTTTATCTGGTCAGGGAAGATCCCACTTACCTTAAGGCAGCTAAGCCTGTGAGGCACAGCCCCTGAGCCTGCATGCAACAACTACTGAAGCCCATACACCCTAGAGCCTGTGCTCCACAAAAGGAACCACTGCAATGAGAAGCCTGAGCAAAGCAACAGAAGAGTAGCTCCTCTCATTGCAGCTAAAGAAAAGTCCATGTGCAGCAACGAAGACCCAGTGCAATCAAAAATAAATAAATAAAATGCTGTAAAATAATAGTGTATCAATATTGGTTCATAAGTTGTAACAAATATATCACATCAATTCAAGATGTTATTATTAGGATAAATTATGAGAGTTAAGTATAATAGAATTTTCTGTATTTCTCAAATACAGAATGTGTGGGCTTCATCCGATCAGTTGACGGGAATAAAACGAAAACACTGATTTCAAAGCCCACTATTATAAAAAGTCATTGATTTTAAAAATAATTTTATGCCATTCTCCCAAATCATCCCACCCTCTCCTTCTCCCTCAGAGGCCAAAAGTCCGTTCTATACATCTGTGTCTCTTTTGCTGTCTCACNAAAGTGTTGTATGGCCAGTAGCCTGAAGCTTTACCACAGGGCAGGATATTTCATAGAACTGACTACCTCAGAAAATGAATACATATCTGCTCACTTTACCGCTACAGGTATATTCGTTTTCTAGGTCTGCCACAAGAAAATACCTAAAACTGGATGGCTTAAAGAACAGAAATTTATCATGGCATTTCTAGAGTCTAAAAGGAGATCACAGTGTCAACAGAACTGTTTCCTTCTGAGGGTTATGGAACTGTTTTATGGCTCTAAACTTGTTCCAGTGATTTTGTGGCAATGTTTGGTATCCCTTGGTTTACGGTAGCATCAATCCAATCTCTGCCTTCATCTTCACATAGTATTCTCCTGGTGTGCATATCTAGAAGCTCCACCCTACTCCACCATGACCTCATCTTAATTAATTACATATGCAACAATTCTGTTTCCAAATAAGGTCATGAGGTGCTAGGGGTTACAACATCAACTTTAGGGAAATATAATTCAACCTTTAGAGATTCCCTGATGGCAACGATGGTGTGTTCACTCACCTAGGGCCAGATATCCTAGAATCGGAAGTCAAATGGGCTTTAGGAAGCATTACTATGAACAAAGCTAAAGGAGGTGATGGAATTCCAGCTAAGCTATTTTGAATCCTAAAAGATGATGCTGTTAAAGTGCTGCACTCAATATGCCAGCAAATTTGGAAATCTCAGCAGTGGCCACAGGACTAGAAAAGGTCGGTTGTCATCCCAATCCCAAAGAAAGACAATGCCAAAGAATGTTCAAACTATCACACAATTGTACCCATTTCCCATGCTACCAAGGTAATGCTCAAAATGCTACAAGGCTTCAACAGTATGTGAAATGGAACTTCTAGATGTACAAGCTGTGTTTAGAAAAGGGAGAGGAACCAGAGATCAAATTGCCAACATCTGTTGGATCATAGAGAAAGCAAGGGAATTCCAGGAAAACATCTGCTTCTGCTTCAATGACTATGCTAAAGCCTTTGACTGTGTGGATCACAACAAACTGTGAAACATTCTTAAAGAGATGGGAATACTAGACCACCTTATCTGTCTCCTGAAACCTGTATGTGGGTCAAGAAGCAACAGTTAGAGCCACACGTGGAACTAGTGGTTGAAAATTGAGAAAGAAGTAAGTCAAGGCTATATATTGTCACAATGTTTATTTAACTTCTATGAAGAGTGTGTGTGAAAGTCACTCAGTTGTGGCCAACTCTTTTAACCCCATGGACTGTAGCCTTCCAGGCTACAGGAGTTCTCCATCTCCATGTCCACAGAATTCTCCAAGTCAGAACACTGGAGTGGGTAGTTGTTCCCTTCTTTAGGGGATCTTCCCAACCACCCAGGAATGGATAACAGGTCTCCTACATTGCAGGCAGATTCTTTATTGTCTGAGCCACCAGGGAAGCCCAAGAATACTGGAGTGGGTAGCCTATCCCTTCTCCAGCAGATCTTCCCACCCCAGGAATCAAACAAAGGTCTACAGCATTGCAGGCAGATCCTTTACCAGCTGAGCTACCAGGGAAGCCCTCTATGCAGAGTAGATCATGAGAAATGCCAGGCTGGGTGAATCACAAGGTGGAATCAAGATTGTGGGAAGAAATATCAACAACCTCAGATATGCAGATGATACCACTCTAGTCGCAGAAAGTGAAGGGGAATTAAAGAGCCTCTTGAAGAGGGTGAAAGACAAGAGTGAAAAGGTTGGCTTAAAATACAACATTCAAAAAACCAAGATCATAGCATCTCTTCATGGCAAGTAGAAGGGGAAAATGTGGAGGCAATGGCAGATTTTATCTGGGCTCTAAATTCACTACAGATGGTGACTGTAGTCATGATATTAAAAGATGCTTGCTCCTTGGAAGAAAAGCTATGACAAACCTAGACAGCATAATTAAAAAGCAGAGACATCATTCTGCTGACAAAGATCCATATAGTCACAGCTATAGGTTTTTTGGTAGTCATATGTGGATATGAGAGTTGAACCATAAAGAAGGCTGAGCACTGAAGAATTGATGCTTTCAAACTGTGGTGCTGGAGAAGACTCTTGAGAGTCCCTTGGCTAGCAAAGAGATCAAACCAGTAAATGCTAGTGGAAATCAACCTTGAATATTCATTGGAAGGACTGATGCTGAAGCTCCAACACTTTGGCCATCTGATGCAAACAACCAACTCATTGGAAAAGACCCTGATGCTGGGAAAAAATTGAAGGCAAAAGGAGAAAAGAATGGCAGGGACTGAGGTGGGGTTAGATAGCACCACTGACACAGTGGATGTGAATCAGAACTCCAGGAGGTAGTGAGGGACAAGGAAACCCGTCATGCTAAAGTTCATGGGATTGTGGAGTTGGACATGATTTATCGACCGAACAACAATGATGAATCAGGCAGTAAAGAATCTGCCAGCAATGCAAGAGATGCAAGAAATGTGAATTCAATCCCTGTGTCCAGATCTCCTGAAGAGGAAATGGCAGCCAACTACAGTATTCTTGCCCAGAAAATCCCATGGACAGAGGAGCCTGGCAGACTCCAGTCCATAGAGTCGTAAAGAGTTGGACATGACTGAGAGACTGTATATAAGGAAATGGCAACCCACTCCAGTGTTCTTGCCTGGAGAATCCCAGGGATGGCGGAGCCCAGTGGGCTGCCATCTGTGGGGTCGCACAGAGTCGGACACAACTGAAGCGACTTAGCAGCAGCAGCAGCATATACTATACACTTGATTCAACCTTTAATGATAGGGAAGGAATAGGCAGAACCTATAACCTAGTTCTAAGATCATAGCATCTGGTCGTATCACTTCATGGGAAATATGTGGGGAAACAATGGAAATCATGACAGACTTTATTTTCTGGGCTCCAAAATCACTGCAGATGGTGACTGCAGCCATGAAATTAAAAGGCACTTGCTCCTTGGAAGAAAAGCTATGACAAACCTAGACAGCATATTCAAAAGCAGAGACATTACTTTGCCTACAAAGTTCCATATAGTCAAAGCTATGGCTTTCCAGTAGTCATGTATGGCTGTGAGAGTTGGACCATAAAGAAGGCTAAGCACCAAAGAATTGATGCTCTTGAACAGTGGTGTTGGAGAAGATTCCTGAGAGTCCCTTGATCTAGAAGATCAAACCAGGCTATCCTAAGGAAATCAACCCTGAATATTCATTGGAAGAACTGATGCTGAAGGTGAAGTTCCAATACTGTGGCCACCTGATGCAAAGAGCTGACTTATTAGAAAAGACCCTGATTCTGGGAAAGATTGAAGGCAGGAGAAGAAGGGGACAACAGAGGATGAGATGATGGATGGCATCACCAACTCAATGGACATGAGTTGAGCAAACTCTGGAAGATGAAGAAAGTGAAAGTGAAAGTGAAGTTGCTCAGTCGTGTCCGACTCTTTGCGACCCCATGGACTTAGCCTACCAGGCTCCTCTATCCATGGGATTCTCCAGGCAAGAATACTGGAGTGGGTTGCCATTTCCTTCTCCCGGGGGTCTTCCCGACCCAGGGATCGAACCCAGGTCTCCCACATTGGAGGCAGACGCTTTAACCTCTGAGCCACCAGGGAAGCCATGAAGGATGGGGAAACCTAGCATGCTGCAGTCCATGGTGTTACAAATAGACATGACTGGGTGACTGAACAACAACAATATCTTGCTTCATGGAATGAATATAATTCAATATAAACAGTAATCTCAGAGGCCACAATGATGACTGGACTCCACAGACAAAGCTCACAAAATTTGCAAACCTGACTCAAAGTGTAAAAGGTACAAATCAAGTTATTTACCTTTCCCAACTTGGCAACATGGTCTTGTGGCCATTTTAAACAATCTGGGAGATCTGCTTATTCCAGTTTACTTGTAGAACAAGCTCTTGTTCAGTTGTGTCTCACTGTTTGCAACCCTATGGACTGCAGCCCTCCAGGCTGCTCTGTCCATGGGATTTTCCAGGCAAGAATACTGGAATAGATTGCCATTTTCTTTTCCAGATGATCTTCTCAACCTAGGAACTGAACCCCCTTCTCCTAAGTCTCCTGCATTGCAGGTGGATTCTTTACCTTTGAGCCACTGGAGAAGCCTCACTTGTGGAACACTTAACTAAATAGTAGATCATTAAGGTAGAGAAATTTGCTTTTGCAAAGCAATATTTACATTATATTCTATTTTTCATATTGTTTGCTTTAGAATCACACAGACACGTAGATAGAAAATACTTGTATATAATGAAACAAAACTATAGAAAATATTTGTAAGTCATTTCTCATAGAAAAATATTATTATAATAATAATTATTAAACTCTAGAAAATCCAAAGAAGACACTAAAACTGTGGAATTGTATCTTATATCCCGTGGCAGTCCTCTTAGCAGTTTGGCTGAAATTGCCATCAATCTCAAGCTATACTAACATTAATACCTGTGCATGCAAGATAAATATTCTACTTTCTCATACTTTTTTTCATTTTTGAACTTAGCAGCTGCTTCCCCTAAATCTTTGCCAGGTAAGACTCAAAGAGTTTTTATAATAGTCCAGGTGGAAGAGATAATAAGACCCATTTTAAGAGCTGAAATCCTTGCTTATCATTGGAGCTCAGCCTAAAATCTGCTAGGCCATGTGGTTGTCAAGCAACCAGCTAATATCCTATAATGATCTACAAATTGATGCCTGTGCTGAATGAATGTTCTAGTCCAAACCCAAAGCTTTACACAGTTAATTGAAAGCTAATGTCCTCATTAGTGGCTGTTAGAGAGGCTCAACAAGTGCAGTTTGCATGTGCTAAGCGTTGAATATTTATTAGACATGTTGTTTAATATCAAGTAGGAGGAACTGGACAGTCCATCTGTTGGTAACTATAAGAATAAAATGATTGTTTGGAACTGCTCAAGCCATAAATATGTTCTGGAGAGCTGCTGCCCACCCTACGGTTCACCACAACTGGTTAATCCACAGCACATCTTCCTGGTTCCTGACTCTCATTCTCTCTTAGCAGGCTCTCAGGATTACCAAGTCCAGACTACTTCCAACCCAGTAGGCTCAGACTTCTTATTATAGTCCCTGTCAATCATCCACAGTACATCCTAAATTAGGTGGAAAAAAAAAATCTGTAGTTGATGTCTATAAGGCCCTTTTGGTTGATATTAAATAAGAGTAAATTTAAAATACATTGATGTTTTTAAAAATTCTATTTTTCTTAATTGCTCCTCACACAACTAACCCGCATTTTTAGGATTCATCCTGACATGTTCTTCCTTTGACTGGTTGGTTATCTTTTTTTTTTTTTTTGAAATTTATTTTTAAGAGACAGCTACTTTAAGAAAAGTCCTCTACAAAAATGTTAAGTGATTGGTACTTGCTAAATTATTCAATTGATGTACTGATCAACTCTTATGAATTTAGGATTATGTTAGCTTCTGTAAAGGATAAAAGAGAAATAGACCGTGCAATCCTTTTCCCTCACTGACATGAAATCAACCTTCTTTTTAAGTGTCACAAACCACTTTAAAAAAAAAATTAAAGTAGGACTCACAATAATTTCCCTTTTCTACCCAATTCCTTCCACAGTGTTCCCGCAGAACTCACTTTTATTGCCAGCCCATAATGTGTGCCGTGTGCTTTGCTGTTCAGTGCTGTTGGACTCTTTGAGACCTCATGGACTGTAGCCCGCCAGGCTCCTCTCTCCATGGGAATTCTCTAGGCAGGAATACTAGATTGGGTTGCCATGCCCTCCTTCAGAGGATCTTCCCAATCCAGGGACCGAATCCAGGTCTCCGACATTGCAGGTAGATTCTTTACTCTCTGAGCTCCCCATAATAGCCTAACTTAATTCTGTCTGCTCTGATATGGTTTCTTTAGGCCAAGGGCAATATCTTCCTCTTTGTACCAGTGGATCTAGCATGAGTGAACACATGTGCAGAACATAGCAGGTGTTCAATGAGTACTTGATGAATGAATGAATAATTGAATAATTATTTTATACTCTTCTAGTACCTGGGTCTACTAACACATCTTTGATGCTTCTGGATATGCTTAAGGACATGTCTATGGCCTCTAAAGAGAAAATTCTAGGTGAAATTAAAGCCCTAGGTTGGTGTCAAAATTGTGCCTTATGAGTAACCTCAATCAATCAACTTAGATATAAAGCCAGTCCATTAACAAAGACAAATATCTTTTTGGTAGCTTTGTTTATTAGAACTATCCAACTATCCTTCTGAGATGATATAAATATTCTATATCCAAGCAATAAAATCCAATACCCACTAGCCATACGTGGTTGATATGACTGGGGAACTGCATGTTTTATTTTTCTTTATTGCAATTAAATTAAATAGCCACATTTATTAGACAATTCTACATGGCTCTGAATATTAATGGACTTCAGTGTTTTGTTATTAAATGCATGCCGATGCGCTGCCATAGGTGGTAACACAGTTTAGCTTCCTGACTTGTAAAGGTCCATATTTCTAGCACACTTCTTTGTCTAATGAAGTCTAGATTTATTATAGGAAACTTCCATTCTGTAGCCATAATGTAGCACAACATTTACCAATTTTCTTAACTGTCTGATGTCACTGAATAGCACCCTGATTTGATAGCAGCTTTCCTGAGTCCGGAACATCCCCTGGAGAAGGGAATGGCAACCCACTCCAGTATTCTTGCCTGGAGAATTCCATGGACAGAGGAGCCTGGCAGCATATAGTCCATGGGGTCGCAAAGAGTCAGACACGACTAAGACTTTCAGAAAACAAAGAAAAAAGAAAACTACCATTTCTCAAAACATTTTTTTTTAATTTTAGGAATATTACAATACAAAAATATGTTTTTCTTACAATTTTAAAGTAGAAAATTATTTATACTTCTGATGTAGAAAACATACGATAATTCCACTTGTGACTAGTTGTTTCTAAAAATATCTTACAATACATACCACATTCTTGAAAAAAGATTTGATTTATCTTTGAAAAACGATGTTTTTAAACCCATTTATGCCTCAAATATTAGTGCTTTTTAAACTTCAAGCTAATTAAAAGTTTCATTAAATGTGCTAGCTTTTTAACACTGAATTTGGGAAGCATTAGTGTTATTTTCTGCCTTTCTCTCTGTAATTTTTAACCTCAAATTTCTCTCTGTTTTCACACCTGGCTCCTTCACTGAGTCCTTTAAATCTCTTCACCTCAGAGAGATATTTTGCCATTGATTCATTAACTAATTAGAACCTTGTTCTTTGTCTTTAAACTGATAATTCTTTTACTCTTAAAAATAATGAAATTTTAAATTCACATAGCTTCCAATTAATTTTCTACTTCATCTCAGTAGCAGTCAATTTTTAAAAATAGATATTCCTTTAAAAGTCCTTTCATAGAAAGTATTGTAGGGTAAAAATATACACTTTGAAAATTCAGAAAGAAAAAAATTATTTCACTAAAATGATAATTTGCTGAGCCAAACAAGAAAATTATTTTTAGGTACACAAGAGCTGAGGGGCAAGTGTCTCTGTGGCTATTTTAACATATTTCCTATGCTAAATCCAAGTCCTAGATGTTACACCAGGCACAGAAGCTGTACTCTCCTAGATAAAGGTAATGATAACATTCGTAATAAAATAATAATGTACCCCTATGTGTCAAGCTGTCTCTCTTTCTCACTCTCTCTCTCTCCCTCACACACACACCCCATGCCCCACCAAGGGACATCATTATTGTCATTTCTCAAAGAACAGAAAACAGAATCCAGCAGCCACAGCCAGTAACCCTTAGGAGAAGTAACCTCCACAGCTTTTACTGACTCTCCCAATCTCTCCTTGAAATAACTGCCTAGAATTCAGAAGACTTCAAACTTCCAGACTTCCAGCTAGCCAGATAAATAATATTTATTCAGTTTCCTCACATATATTGGTACTATTCTTGGTACAGAAGGAAATCTATGAACTGTAGATCCTTTTTTTTTCTTTTACATTTATGCATATTATCCTGAAAGTTATTTTTTTAAACAGTTCTGTGGAGATATAATCCACATACCATAAAATTCACTATTTAAACACTTAAAGTATAAAATTCTTGTGGTTTTATTATATTCACAGAACTATACAACCCTCACCACACACAATCTAACCCCAGAACATTTTCATTAGTCCCCAGAGAAACTTCTTCCTGGCTAACAATCACCCATTTACCCCCAACTCCAGTCCTTGGCAACCACTAATTTATCTTCTTTTTCTATGAATTTGCCTCCTTGGGAAATTTCATATAAATGGAATCATACAATATGCAATCTTTTGTGATTGGCTTCTTTCACTTAGTATAATATTTTCAAGGTTTATTCATATTGTGGCATGTAACAAGCAATGGCAACCCACTCCAGTACCCTTGCCTGGAAAATCCCATGGACAGAGGAGCCTGGTAAGCTGCAGTCCATGGGGTCGCTAGGAGTCGGACACGACTGAGCGACTTCACTTTCACTTTTCACTTTCATGCATTGGAGAAGGAAATGGCAGCCCACTCCAGTGTTCTTGCCTGGACAATCCCAGGGACAGGGGAGCCTGGTGGGCTGCCATCTATGAGGCCGCACAGAATTGGACACGACTGAAGCAACTTAGCAGCATGTAACAAAGATTCATTCCTTTCTGACTGTCAGTATTCCATTACATGAACANACAACCCCAGGGACAGGGGAGCCTGGTGGGCTGCCATCTATGAGGCCGCACAGAATTGGACACAACTGAAGCAACTTAGCAGCATGTAACAAAGATTCATTCCTTTCTGACTGTCAGTATTCCATTACATGAACATACTCCATTTTATTTATCCAATAATCAGTAGATGGATATTTGGGTTGTTTCCACTTTGGGGCTATTATACATAAGCCACTATGAACATTCATGTATAAGAATTTTGTGTGAGCATATATTTTCATTTCTCTGGGTTTAGACTTAGGTGTAGAATTGTTGAGTTATATGGTAAATCTGGTGTAGAACTGCTGAGTCATATGGTAAATCTATCTTTAACATTTTAAGGAACTGCCAAAGCTGTTTCCCAAATGCGTTATTTTACACTTACACCAGCAATGTGTGACGGGTTCCAATTTCTCCATATCCAGCAGGATTCATCCTTACATCTTATCACATGAAACAGTTTAATACAGGGGAATTTCACACAAACATAAAATTCAAGGGTGCTTTTCCAAAGATTAATCTGTAGTACTACTGAATTATCCAGAATGAAAAAGGAAGAGTTCAATAGAACTAATATTGGTCAATTTGAGTCCTGGCTTGAAAAATACCTCATTTAATAAAATAACTATTTTAGAGGTTCTGTCTCAAGTGTAGAATCTAATCACTTAGAAGTACTTGTTCAATTTAATTTCTTGCTTCAATCATTGCATATGATTTCTTTTTGCTTAGTTAAGGACTTTAGCTCTGGGTCCCAGACAAAGTTTGATCATGCCAACCATATATAAAGTGCCTTACAGAGGACTGAGATAGAAAATACTCAGAATGTATATAACTGTTATTATCTTCATAGTTACTGATATTTTAAATATATCTACCAAAACAAGTACTCATTAACCACACTGAAAGTTTAAATTTTGTTAGGACCCAACGTCAAGTTGGCCTTTCTATCTACATTTTCTAAATGGTAGAAATTTCAAAAGATATTCTTCATGTCTCCCTACAAAAACAAATGAAAATCATCTCCAGGCAAAATGGCTTTTATACATTCTAAGCTTATATAACCTCTAAAACTTTGACTTGAAAAATGTTTAATTTGGATGATATAGCATATTCCATAGTGTCTAGCAAAGTACTAGACACATATTGGAAACTTAGTAAGTACTTAGTGAGGGAAGAAAAAGGAGGAGAAAGGGGGGGGAGAAAAAGGAAATAAGGAAGAAAGAAGAGGTGGAAAGAAGTTAAGTAAGAAATTTAAGGATGCCCCTGTGATATAGAAAAGTGGGTATTCACTAGAATATATAATATCCAGAGATCAAGGGTCTGCACAAATTATGAACCTCCATAACATACTGTATAACACCACAATATGTGAAACTTCATTAGTACTTGCCTGTATATGAAAAGAGATGATTATAACTGAGTTTAAGTAACCTGGTAGATACCTGTCTCTAGTGCCTAGATAAAAACCTGGGGTTGCCTAGAGGAATGGTGATGTATTATCATGAGGCCCATCAGGAAAGTTTAGAGGAGAAGATAGCTTTATAGGAGGGCACCAGAGGTAAACAAATCAGTTTAAGAAGGCATTAATGAGAAAGGTATAAAACGTATAACTCCAGTAAGCTGTAGAAAAATATGACTTTGCAAACTAATTTGGAATTCTCTGATGCAGATGTCAGAGGTCCCCACAGTCATCACCTTCAGTCACAGGAAACTTCTCACCACTAAGTGCATCCTGTGTGAAGGGAGAAGAACACACAAAGTAGGGGCACGATGACTCAGGAGTCAAGCACATATGAGGAGAAATCAGTTCCTCCAAATACCAGAGCTACAGAAAGAGATCAATGGTGAGTGTGACAGAAGAAGCCTCTCCCCACCAAAGGCCCAACGTCCACATCCTTTAACCCAGTCTTCTGTCAACCGTCCTTCATCTAGAGTGCAGACTGGAAATAATTCAATCAATTCATTTGTGTGAAATACAATATTTACTCCTTTAAGTATATATTTTTATTTAAGATCAGTTCCTTCCGGTCAAATAAATGATGCTGTGTTAGTATTCACCCAAGTGTCAGTGAGGGTCAGATGAGGGGATGCATTTTGAATAGTCAGGGAAAAGGGGTGTGGAGAAGGAAGCAGAGAGGATCTCAGTAGCTCCTCAGAGCATACACCATAGTTAATACCTTCTCTACCTTTGGCAGAGTAATTGCTACATATCTTTTGGGGGGAGAGGGCAGAATGATACATACCAAGTAGGTATTGAAGCTATCAATTATTGTGCTCTGGAGATGTAGTCTGATTTCAAAGGGTCAAGAAAATATGAGGAAGATTGGGGAAGAGTTCATGGTGTCAATTTCAGTTTCTGGAATCAAGGTCAAGATACATGGATTTGAGTTCAAGGATGACAAAAAGTTTGTGTAATTTACTTTCTCTTTCTCTCTTTTTTTTCATTATCTGTAATGTTAAGGCATCATTTTTAAAAAGACAAAATCATATTCCTTGTACAGATGTAGAATCAACAGAGGCCAAGATTTTGATGAGGGAACCAAGAAGATACCACAACTGGTTCAAAATAGAATGCAAGGTGCCACATAATTGGAGTCAGGTAACGAATGCTGAATTTACAAATGCAAAGCTAGTAAATTAGCAACACTATAAATNCTCTTTCTCTCTTTTTTTTCATTATCTGTAATGTTAAGGCACATTTTAAAAGAGACAAAATCATATTCCTTGTACAGATGTAGAATCAACAGAGGCCAAGATTTTGAAGAGGGAACCAAGAAGATACCACAACTGGTTCAAAATAGAATGCAAGGTGCCACATAATTGGAGCCAGGTAACGAATGCTGAATTTACAAATGCAAAGCTAGTAAATTAGCAACACTATAAATTAGTAAAACTAATCTATATCCATAGAGTGAAAACTAACTGGACTCTACCAGATGCATTCTATAAATAGCTATTATTTGCACTACTATCAGTTTTTTATAAATTAACTTTTATCTTGGTAGAGTTGTAAAATATTCTCATCAAAGATAAGAATCAAACAGGACACTCATCAAATTTTAGTCTTTCACAATTTTTCCTTAAAACAGATTAGATGATCTCTTGGGCTCTTTCTAATTCTAATATATTCAATTAGTTTCCACAATCAGTAAAGGGAATAATAGAATAAGAAAAAGGATAAGAAAACCAATGAGTAAAGAAGTCTGAAAAAACTTAATTTCCACACTGCTAACCTGGTCTGGTCACCAATAACCTTCCATCTGTCTGTCTCACATTCTGGAATTGTGTGCTTATTATTAATAGGTACCATACTAGTTTAAAGAGAAAGGGGGAAAATCATAAATCACAAGAGACTTGAAACTTATTATCCTCATGGATAAATGGCAAAGCCTTCATTGCACATTCACTGGGTGCCAATGAAATACCATGAGCCTTGGTTGAAGTAAAATTTGTTCTTGGTTAGACTGACAAGGGTAATTAATGCTTCTGTGGAAAAGCCCTGATGCCCGTTACTTTATGTCACATGAAAAAAAAAAAATCCCCTAATTCACTCCTCCCTTGTCTGCAGTTAATACTGAGTTATGAATCACACAGTGACAGCCCTGCAAAGACAAGCAAAGTGGGGGGCCTGCAACAAAGCACGTATCTAGGACTGCAAGAGGCGGCACATTCACCTCCCTGAGCAGAGCTCAGGAGGCCTTGACGCACAGGTTACAGTCCAAGAGGATACCCAGGCTCTCCCCCAGCTACTGATGATATTAGCTTTGGGGTCATTTGGCCAGGTTTACCTCTCTCCCTCACACACATCCCTTCTTCTTTTCTCTCTCTCATCAGGGCATGTCATTTAGTAGCAGGCCACACAATTAGGTGTTTTGTTTTTGTTTTTCTTTTACCATAACAACCATTATCTCAAGGTCTACTGAAGAGAAAAATTATCTTGGTAACTAAATAGCAATAAAGTGGTAGTAATTGGTGTTTAAAAGAGGAAGTTTAAACAACTTTTGAATAGGGGAACTTTCTTGAACAATCAGTAGGTTTCACAGATGAGGAAGTGGGCTCAAAACTGGTCAGGAATTAGCCCAATTAGTAGAGGATGCAGGTGAGATTTGTCTTTCTACAAAATCGTATCCAATTTTATTGCCTAGCAATGCTGACCACAAAGGACAGAGTTTCTTACAGAGGGAATTCCTGATAATGAGAATAATGAAATTACAGAGTTGTGAGGGCTTGCAGAGAACTCCCAGACTTCACTGTGTTTATTTGCTCTGCTCAAGGAAAACCTTACTGCCCAGAAAAAACTCTGGTAAAAAGGAAGCCTGGCTTTCTTCTCTTTGTTAAGGTGGGCTCCTTGAGGGGAAAAACGTAGAGCAGCGAGTGGGAGGCAGAGGAGCATGAGTTCTGTGAGCTCCTCAGGTCTTCAGCTTCTCCCTGCACCCATCTGCAGGTCTGTCCTTACAGCCTGTACAGAGTGTCTGGGCATGCTCAGAACGGAAGCGCATAGAATAACTCACCAGTTAGCTCTTTGACGGATGTAGAGTCACTCTTAACCTGCCCATGAGTGTGGTTGGGGTCAGTAGGGATTGAGGGATGAAGCTATATGAAAAGTGAAAGTGAAAGCTGCTTAGTCATATCTGACTCTTTGAAACCCCATGGACTGTAGCCCGCCAGGCTCCTCTGTCCATGGAATTCTCCAGGCAAGAATGCTGGAATGGGTTGCCATGTCCTCCTCCAAGGGATCTTCTCAACCCAGGGACCGAACCCAGGTCTCCAGCATTGCAGGGAGTTTGTTTACCATCTGAGCCACCAGGGAAGCCTCATGAAGCTCTGTGTACAATGCTTAAGATGGGAGCCTGGTATCAGTCAGACCCAGGTTTGAAGCCTGGTTTTGCTGTTTATTAACTATGGGACTTAACACAAGTTAATTACCATCTTCACTTATAACATGAGATAGCATCAGGGCCTACATCATGGGCTTTTGAATGGATCAAATGACATAATGAACATAGCATGTCTGACATAGAGGATGTGTTCAATAAATGTTAACAAATTTAAAATTGCTAATTTAAATAATTCCTATATGAGCTCCATGTAATTGTTCCTTTCAGTCATAGCACTAATTGTGTGAAGGGCTTCCTGGTAACTTAGCTGGTAAAAAATCTGCGCTCCCGTTCTGAGCATGCCCAGACACTCTGTCCAGGCTGTAAGGACAGAGCTGCAGATGGGTGCAGGGAGAAGCTGAAGACCTGAGGAGCTCACAGAACTCATGCTCCTCTGCCTCCCACTCGCTGCTCTACGTTTTTCCCCTCAAGGAGCCCACCTTAACAAAGAGAAGAAAGCCAGGCTTCCTTTTTACCAGAGTTTTTTCTGGGCAGTAAGGTTTTCCTTGAGCAGAGCAAATAAACACAGTGAAGTCTGGGAGTTCTCTGCAAGCCCTCACAACTCTGTAATTTCATTATTCTCATTATCAGGAATTCCCTCTGTAAGAAACTCTGTCCTTTGTGGTCAGCATTGCCAGGCAATAAAATTGGATACTATTTTGTAGAAAGACAAATCTCACCTGCATCCTCTACTAACTTGGTTAATTCCTGACCACTTTTGAGCCCACTTCCTCATCTGTGAAACCTACTGATCATTCAAGAAAGTTCCCCTATTCAAAGTTATTGTAAAGTAGAATAAAATAAAATAAAAAAATTAAAAAAAGAAAATTTAAAAGTTGTTTAAACGTCCTCTTTTAAACACAAATTCCTCTGAAATTACTACCACTTTATTGCTATTTAGTTACCAAGATAATTTTTCTCTTCAATCGACCTTGAGATAATGGTTGTTATGGTTAAAAAAAAAAAAAAGAAAAAAAGTGACTCAAAATTTGAAAGAATGAACATTGAAGAGAGAAGTTGAAAAATATCAAATCACTACCCCTAAAATCATAAAAAGCAACCTTAAGAGAAGAAATGATTCAAAACCTGTATCACAGGGAGTAAAGAGAGGAGGTGAAGAAATGGACATTAATACAAAGGATTGATAATGTGAAGGACATAAAGTATCATATGTTTATTGCCTGGGCAAAAATCTTTTTTCAACCTGCAATATCACCTTCAGGTTTTATGCACATCTTCAATACAGCAGACTTTGGGGACCATGCAGAGCCTGAGGACAACATTACATTTAAAAAGTATCTTTATGACTGTATCTTTAAACAATACCAAACAGATATGCTGCATTTATTTTTCATTTTGTTTTTCACTTACAAAAATGATATCTGGCATAACCAACTAGCAGAATATAGCTGTGAGTCAAAAGACTAACTACCAGTCCAGAAAGATTACTGAGGCCAAAAAAGCAATATAAGAATAGTCATCTATCATTGCCCCTTCCAGCCCACTATGTCACCAGCATCACTCCCACACACACAAACGCATGTCCAGCAATTTTTAACTTAACAAAGGAATGGAAGGCATAACTAAGCTCTGTTTATGCCTGTGTATGNAAGATTACTGAGGCCAAAAAAGCAATATAAGAATAGCCATCTATCATTGCCCCTTCTAGCCCACTATGTCACCAGCATCACTCCCACACACACAAACTCATGTTCAGCAATTTTTAACTTAACAAAGGAATGGAAGGCATAACTAAGCTCCGTTTATGCCTGTGTATGATTACTTCTGTTAATTAAGACTAGTGTTTTGCATTGCTGGACTCCCAAGGATTCCCCAAGACCCAACCTGTCACTAATTCTGTATCACTTCTTTTTTACAGCTCAGTGTCTTTTCTCTCTGATGCCCATGTTGGAAAGAAATTTTAAAATAATTATAATTGATNCACACAGGTTACAGTCCAAGAGGATACCCAGGCTCTCCCCCAGCTACTGATGATATTAGCTTTGGGGTCATTTGGCCAGGTTTACCTCTCTCCCTCACACACATCCCTTCTTCCTTTCTCTCTCTCATCAGGGCATGTCATTTAGTAGCAGGCCACACAATTAGGTGTTTTGTTTTTGTTTTTCTTTTACCATAACAACCATTATCTCAAGGTCTACTGAAGAGAAAAATTATCTTGGTAACTAAATAGCAATAAAGTGGTAGTAATTGGTGTTTAAAAGAGGAAGTTTAAACAACTTTTGAATAGGGGAACTTTCTTGAACAATCAGTAGGTTTCACAGATGAGGAAGTGGGCTCAAAA
>SJYW01022011.1:2395540-2406763 GCA_006410735.1 Raphicerus campestris | reverse complement strand
AGCCTTAAAGGGTTATGTAAGAATCAAGAGAGATAATATACAGAAAAGCACTTGATAATCTGCTAAGTATTATATAAATATATATTAAGCTGCACATAAGATCATTATATTAAAAGACAAACACATCTTGGAAATTTAATGAAATCAAGGTGAATACTACTATTGCAAATAATTCCTCTCATCTTACAAAATGTACAACAGTAGTAGGGACAAAATAAATGTTTAAACTATGTTTCAGGAACTGGGTGGTCAGTAGCGCTCACTCACTAGCAAAGCATCTCACTATTCTACCTCAGTCTACCAGTGTACATGACTCCAATTTATGTCTTTGCAAAAGTAAAATATATATAATTTTTCAGTATTGCTTATGAACATCAGAAATTGCAGTGTCAAACCCACCTATGCCAAAGACTGAAGTATGTTTCATCCTTTGACACACAGATGTGGTGTTTCTAATGACAGGTATGGTTAGCATACAATGCCAAAACTTTTCTCAAATTACTTCCACCCAGTCTAACCCTTACTGTCCATCTTGCAAGTCAGAAATAGTGTGAGATTACCTGGGAAACAGGGACTATTTCCCACCCACTTCCAAACTTCTAACACAGGAAAGATACATATCCAACTTACTGGAAACATTTCAAAACTTTTGAAAATAGATAAAACTATATAGACTGTGGTTAAATGCTCTTTAAATTGCATCAATTAAAATGCAACAGTTTAATCAAAACAAAAATCTGTTAATACTGAAAATTTGAATATTTTAATGTAACTTAAACAATATAACATTTTAATTACTTTATTTCTATTTGGGTGACATTTTTTGTGCTGTCTACACAAAATTTATTGATAACTGGCAACAATGCATCATTTTGCCTCACTAGGCATAAATTCCCATTGGGATAGCTGCATAGTTCACAGTGATTAGTATTTCTCTGTTAACTATTTCCAATACAGAGGAGTGGGTTTCATAAACTATGTCTGTACTATGAGACCCTACCCCTGGTTGTATTTGACTGATTTAGGGTGCACTCTTATCTCCAAATTTTCTTCTAGGATTTTACTATAATTTTGTACTAAAACACACAATTACTTTGATTCATTGAAGAACTGGTCTGCTAAATGAGTTCTCTAGTACTTTTTCAGAGCCTATTACTAATGGCTGGTTGCCCAATTCTTCCTTGGAATCTGTAAGATAGCCTGCTGCTGCTGCTGCTGCTAAGTTGCTTCAGTCGTGTCCGACTCTGTGCGACCCCATAGACAGCAGCCCACCAGGCTCCCCATCCCTGGGATTCTCCAGGCAAGAACACTGAAGTGGGTTGCCATTTCCTTCTGCAATGCATGAAAGTGAAAAGTGAAAGTGAAGTCGCTCAGTCGTGTCCAATTCCTAGTGACACCACAGACTGCAGCCTACCAGGCTCCTCTGTCCATGGGATTTTCCAGGCAAGAATACTGGAGTGGGTTGCCATTTCCTTCTCCAAAGACAGCCTAGTATGTGTCTAATTAATTATTTTTTAGCCTGTTATTTAGAATTCATACAGCTATTTGCAGTCAAAAGAATTTTAATAAAGAAGCTGTTATACAAGTTTATCTTTCCTTGTTTGTTGTAGTAGGCAGAATTCTAAAACGGCCCCCCAAATTCCACAACCTGGTGTGCACTCCCTGTATAATTCCTTCCCCTTGAGTGGATGCAGAACCTATGAATATGACAAAGATACCACTCCTATGCTTAAGTTACTAATGACTGAGTGAGTGAAAGTTGCTCAGTTGTGTGCGACTCTTTGCAACTCCATGGACTAAACAGTCCATGGAATTCTCCAGGCCAGCATACCAGAATGAGTAGTCTTTCTCTTCTCCAAAGGATCCTCCCAACCCAGGGGTCGAACTCAGGTCTCCTGCACGGCAGGCAGATTCCTTACCAGCTGAGCCACAAGGGAAGCCCAAGAATACTGGAGTGGGTAGCCTGTCCCTTCTTCAGGGATCTTCCCAACCCAGGAATCAAACTGGTGTTTCCTGCATTGCAGGCTGATTCTTTACCAACTGGCCTATCAGGGAAGCCCTATAAAAAAATGAGATTATGGATGGGCCTGACCCAGTTAGGTGAACTCTTAAAGGAGAGTGGGTCCTTTTTGAAATTACAGAGATTTTAAGCACTTATGAAAGAGATTGTGTGACAAGTAATTGTGTGTGGCCTCTAAGATCTCAAAGTGTACCCTGCCTAAGAGCCAACAAGAGTGAGGATCTCACTCTTACGACCATAAGGAATCACAAGGTTGAATTCTGCGAACAACCGCATGAGCTTGAAAGAACACTCTTACCTCCAGGAAGGAATGCAAAAATTAACACCCTAATCTTTTCCTCATAAGACTTACAAAAGACCTAACTAACCTATGCCTAGACTGCTGACCCACAGAAACTGAAAGATTATAAATTATTTTGTTTGTAAGCCACCGAATTTGTTGGAATTTGTTACATAGCAATAGAAACCAAATACAGCTATCCGCGCGCAGGGCTGCGAGAGCCGGGCCGGTGCCCTAAGCGCGGATGAGAGGAGCTACGCCGCGTCCGAGGTCAGGGACAGCCGGGGGTAGACACCCCGCATCTGAGGTCAGGACAGCCGGGGGAGACACCCCAGGTACGTGTCCGAGGTCAGGGGCGGTCAGGGGGAGACACCCCGCGTCTGAGGTCAGGGGCAGCCAGAAGAAGCCACCTTGTGCTCTCAAGGCCAGGGGCAGTGATGCTGAAGAGACACCGCGAGCCCGAGGACAGGGGCGGTAACCGTGAGGAGCCACCCTGAGCTCGAGCCTGAGGCCAGGGGCGCAGCTGAAAGGAGCCACCCAGCCAGAGGCCAGGGCTGGTGGCCAGGAGATTCAACCCGAGGAGCAGTGGCTACACAAAAGCAGGAGGGCCTCGAGGAGCTATCCCACATTGAAGGTCAGGAAGGCGGCTGTAAGGAGATACCCCTCGTTCAAGGTAAGAAACAGCAGCTGTGCTTTGCTGGAGCAGCTGTGAAAAGATACCCCACGCTCAAGGTAAGAGAAACCCAAGTAAGATGTAGGTGTTGCAAGAGGGCATCAGAGAGCAGACACACTGAAACCATACTCAGAGAAAACTAGTAATCTAATCACACTAGGACCACAGCTTTGTCTAACTCAATGAAACCAAGCCATGCCTGCGGGGGATCCCAAGACAGGCCAGTCATGGTGGAGAGGGCTGACAGAACGTGGTCTACTGGAGAAGGGAATGGCAAGCCACTTCAGTATTCTTGCCTTGAAAACTCCATGAACAGCATGAAAGGCAAAATGATAGGATACTGAAAGAGGAACTCCCCAGGTCAGTAGGTACCCAATATGCTACTGGAGATCAGTGGAGAAATAACTCCAGAAAGAATGAAGGGATGGAGCCAAAGCAAAAACAATACCCAGTTGTGAAAGTGACTGGTGATAGAAGCAACATCCAATGCTGTAAAGAGCAATATTGCATAGGAACCTGGAATGTCAGGTCCATGAATCAAGGCAAATTGGAAGTGGTCAAACAGGAGATGGCAAGGGTGAACGTCGACATTCTAGGAATCAGCAAACTAAAATGGACTGGAATGGGTGAATTTAACTCAGATGACCATTATATCTGCTACTGTGGGCAGGAATCCCTCAGAAGAAATGGAGTAGCCATCATGGACAACAAAAGAGTCCGAAATGCAGTACTTGGATGCAATCTCAAAAACAACAGAATGCTCTCTGCTCATTTCCAAGGCAAACCATTCTATATCACAGTTATCCAAGGCTATGCCCCAACCAGTAATGCTGAAGAAGTCAAAGTTGAACGGTTTTATGAAGACCTACAAGACCTTTTAGAACTAACACCCAAAAAAGATGTCCTTTTCATTATAGGGAACTGGAACACAATGTAGGAAGTCAAGAAACAACTGGACTAACAGGCAAATTTGGCCTTGAAGTGCGGAAGAAGCAGGGCAAAGACTAATAGAATTTTTCCAAGAAAATGCACTGGTCATAGCAAACACCCTCTTCCAACAACACAAGAGAAGACTCTACCCATGGACATCACCAGATGGTCAACACTGAAATCAGATTGATTATATTCTATGCAGCCAAAGATGGAGAAGCTCTATACAATCAACAAAAACAAGACCAGGAGATGACTGTGGTTCAGATCGTGAACTCCTTATTGCCAAACTCAGACTGAAATTGAAGAAAGTAGGGAAAACCTCTAGACCATTGAGGTATGACCTAAATCAAATCCCTTATGATTATACAGTGGAAGTGAGAAATAGATTTAAGGGGCTAGATCTGATAGATAGAGTGCCTGATGAACTATGGAATGAGGTTCATGACATTGTATGGGAGACAGGGATCAAGACCATCCCTATGGAAAAGAAATGCAAAAAAGCAAAATGGCTGTCTGGGGAGGCCTTACAAATAGCTGTGAAAAGAAGAGAAGTGAAAAGCAAAGGAGAAAAGGAAAGATATAAGCATCTGAATGCAGAGTTCCAAAGAATAGCAAGNGGACTGTAACCTACTAGGCTTCTCCGTCCATGGGATTCTCCAGGCAAGAGTACTGGAGTGGATTGCCATTGAACAGTGGTGTGATAAAATGACTTTGTTGTTGTTTACTTGCTAAGTCTTGTCCAACTCTTTGCAACCTTATGGATTGTAGCCTGCCAGGCTCCTCTGTCTATGGCATTTCCAGGCAAGAATACTGGAATTAGTTACCATTTCCTCCTCCAGGGATATTCCTGACACAGGGATCAAACCTGAGTTGAGTCTCTTGCATCTTCTGCTTTGCAGGCAGGTTTTTTTAAACCACTGAGCCACCTAGGAAGCCCTGATGAATTCCTTGTTGTTACATATTTCTGCACTTATTCAATGACCTTTTAGAGTAGATGGAGCAAGTGGGATTTCTGGGTCAAAGGTTATGTACATTTTATATTTTGATACATATTATCAGATTCCTCTCTAAAAAAGCTTTGGCCAACTACACTTTCTCCTTTCTTTGTTTTTTTATGCTCTTGTCCTCTGCAAAACACTCTCTTTTTTGTTACTGACTCTTACTATGTCAAGGTCAGAGCTAGATCCTTCACCTGTAGTGTTTTGAAGCTCAGGTTAAATAACTTACCCAAAGTGAGAGAATCACTAAATCACTGAGGTAAAATATGACCCCAAGTGGTGAGGCAGGAATATGGACAATTANATTTGTTATTTCATTAAAGAAGTAGGAATAAAGACAAATTTTTACTAAAGAAGCAGTAATAAAGACATAGAACATATTTTGAAGATAATATCTTATTGTGACAGACAAGACCATATATGATGCCCAAACCCTCCTTCAGGGAAGAACTTGCTGCCCGGATGTAGGAATGCAGTTAGCAGACCGCATCTAACTGTCAGTCCTTCAGGGTTTACCTCAGCTACTGAGAAATACCTTTCCTAAGTTCATGCCTTCAGAGAAGGCAATGGCACCCCACTCCAGTACTCTTGCCTGGCAAATCCCATGGATGGAGGAGCCTGTTAGGCTGCAGTCCGTGGGGTCGCTAAGAGTCGGAAACGACTGAGCAACTTCCTTTTCACTTTTCACTCACGCATTGGAGAAAGAAATGGCAACCCACTCCAGTGTTCTTGCCTGGAGAATCCCAGGACGGCAGAGCCTGGTGGGCTGCCATCTATGGAGTCTCACAGAGTCAGACATGACTGAAGCGACTTAGCAGCAGCAGAGGCAGAAGCAGCAAGGTCATGCCTTAACTAGTGAAGCCCACATTCAGTGACTTAGTGTGGTGGGACTACAAAGTCCCAGCAATTTCACTCTAAAAGGTGAAATACTCATGAACAGTTCTTGCCCAAGAACTCCCCACTGGGTTGTCCAAGGCTTTTAAACACTTTGTGAGAATGTTTGTACTAGGGGCAGTTTCCAAGTGGTTGTAGAGTATAGTGGCAAGCATTAGCTCATCCATGATCAGCTTCCAGGTTTACTCTGATAAAAATTCCCTCTTTTTGTTCCCTCAAGATTGATACTACCAGGTGTAATGGGGAAGTGATGAACTATTTCTCTACTTATTGGTCAGTGACTGCCATGTTCTTGCCAGTTAGGCAAAGGAGGAAGTTTTCACCATTTACCTGGAAAACTTTGTTTTCCAAAGTACAGGGAAGATTTGATAACAAGTCAGACCCTGTCTTGAGACTTGTATTCATTTGTTTAATAAATTAAATAAGTTTTATCATAATAATATTGAACTATATATTTTTCAAACCATTTAAAGTTTTTAAAATCACTTAATCTTCATAATGATTCACCANAAGTACAGGGAAGATTTGATAACAAGTCAGACCCTGTCTTGAGACTTGTATTCATTTGTTTAATAAATTAAATAAGTTTTATCATAATAATATTGAACTATATATTTTTCAAACCATTTAAAGTTTTTAAAATCACTTAATCTTCATAATGATTCACCAGGATATGCATATTTATTCTCAAATTTTAAAAAAAATAACTGAAGCTTTAAAAAAATTCAATGTCATGAAAGTAGTAAATAATATGGAAAGGATTTGAACCTATCTCTGTCTGACTCTTTAGCCCATGTTCTATCTGCAAGTTCACTGCCTTTTATAGAACTAAGCACTGACTTAAATAGAAGTGCGACATGATGGAAGAAAGAGCTTGGCCTGGAGGCCTACAGTGAATAATTCTCCTTAGCATTCATTACTAAGAGAAAGAGAGAGGCAGAGACAGAAAGAGAATATGGCAGAATAGCAAGGAGAAAAAAAAAAAAAAAAAACAGAGAAAGAGAGAGGGAGAGAGGAAGGAAGGAGTTGGAAGGGTGGGAAGTGACCACAATAGGAAAGACCTAGTAGAAGCCTAACAGGAGCAGCAGCTGTGTGACACTGGAATGACTTTGAGGCGATACCCCACATACAAGGGCAAAAGAGAAGCCCCAGCAAGACAGCAGGAGGGGTGAAATCATGTTTAAAATCAACCCCATACCTGCCAGAGACACGCAGAAGGCTCAAACAAATCTTGTATGCGCCTGGACCCAGAGGCCTACAGAGACAGACAGAACTGTGTTTGAGTGTCTCCTGTGGAGTTGATGATCCTGAGGCTCAGAGAGAGAAATGAACTTCCCCAGATCACCCAGCTTCTGGATTTAGGGAGTTCCAACGTCCTCTCTTCATCAGCACTGAATCAAGTGATGCACCATATACAAGCCCTTTCGATGGCATGCTTGGGAAACTTGAGGAAGACCACATCTCCTCAGCAAGACAGTAGGCACTGGCAGGGCAGCCACACAGTGCTGGAGCAACTGTGAGGAGCTACCCCACGTCCAAGGGCAAAGGAGAAGCCCCAGAAAGACGGTAGGAGAGGCGAAATTGCATTTAGAATCAAACCCCATACCTATCAGAGATGCTCACAGGGCTCAAACAAATCTTGTGTACACAAGGACCCAAAGACCCAACAGAGACTGAGGCCCTGAGTGTTTGAGTGTCTCTGGTGGAGGTCAGGGGCAGCAGTGGACTGCTGCAGGGGCAGGAGCTCAGGGTGCAGCAGACCTGGGTGTGGCATAAGCCCTCTTGGAGGAAATTGCCATTAACCCCACCATAGAGCTGCCAGAACTTACACAGAACTGGGGAAATAGACTCTTGGAGGGCACAAACAGAACCTTGTGTGCACCAGGACCCAGGAGAAAGGAGCAGTGACCCCACAAGAGACTGAGCCAGACTTGCCCAGGAGTGTCCAGGAGTCTCCAGTAGAGACATGGGTCAGCGGTGGCCTGGTGCAGGGCTGGGGGCACTGAGTGTGACAGCGCCAGCCTGGGACCTTCCAAAGAAGATCGCCATTGTCTTCATTATCTCTACCATAATTTGAAGTGAAGAGAAGTGAAAGTCGCTCAGTCATGTCCAGCTCTTTGTGACCCCGTGGACTATAGAGTCCATGGAATTCTCCAGGCCAGAATACTGGATTGGGTAGCCTTTCCCTTCTCCAGGGGATCTTCCCAACCCAGGGACTGAGCCCAGGTCATACACATTGCAGGCAGATTGCCAGCTGAGCCACCAGGGAAGTCCATATTTACCTGGGGTCACCATTGTTTGGTGGGGAAACACAACCCCATCCATCAACAGAACATTGGATTAAAGATTTACTGAGCATGGCTCCACCCATCAGAACAAGACCCAGTTTCCCCCTCAGTCAGTATCTCCCATCAGGAAGCTTCCATAAGCCTCTTATCCTTCTCCAACAGAGGGCAGACAGACTGAAAACCACAGTCACAGAAAAACTAACAAAGCTGATCACATGGGCCACAGCCTTGTCTAACTCAATGAAACTATGAGCCATGCCTTGTAACACCAAGACAGATGGGTCATGGTGGAGAGTTCTGGCAAAATGTGGTCCCCTAGAGAAGGGAATGGTAAACCACTTCAGTATTGTTGCCTTGAGAAACACATGAACAGTATGAAAAGGCAAAAAGATAGGACACTGAAAGAGGAACTCCCCAGGTTGGTAGGCGCCCAATATGCTACTGGAGATCAGTGGAGAAATAACTCCAGAAAGAATGAAGAGATGGAGCCAAAGCAAAAACAACACCCAGCTGTGGATGTGACTGATGATGGAAATAAGTCTGACGCTGTAAAGAGCAATATTGCATAGAGACCTAGAATGTTAGGTCCATGAATCAAGGCAAACTGGAAGTGGTCAAACAGGAGATGGCAAAAGTGAATGTTGACATTTTAGGAATCAGTGAACTAAAATGGACTGGAATGGGTGAATTAAATTCAGAAGACCATTATATCTACTACTGTGGGCAAAAATCTCTTAGAAAAAAATGGAGTAGCCATCGTAGTCAACAAAAGAGTTCAAAATGCAGTAATTGGATGCAGTCTCAAAAATGACAGAATGATCTCTGTTCATTGCCAAGGCAAACTATTCAATGTCACAGTAAGCCAAGTCTATGCCCCAACCAGTAATGTTGAAGAAGCTGAAGTTGAATGGTTCTATGAAGACCTACAAGACCTTCTAGAACTGACACCCCCCCAAAAAGATGTCCTTTTCATTATGAGGTGAAGCTGAGGTGAAGTCGCTCAGTTGTGTTCGACTCTGCAACCCCGTGGACTGTAGACTACCAGGCTCCTCCGTCCATGGGATTCTCCAGGCAAGAATACTGGAGTGGGCTGCCATTTCCTTTTCCAGGGGATCTTCCCGACCCAGGAATCGAACCCAGGTCTCCCACATTGGAGGCAGACACTTTAACCGCTGAGCCACTGGGACTAGAAGGCAAAAGTACAAAGTTAAGAAATACCTGGAATAACAAGCAAATTTGGTCTTGGAGTACAGAATGAAGCAGGGAAACGGCTAATAGAGCTTTGCCAAGAGAATGCACTAGTCATAGCAAACACCCTCTTCCAACAACACAAGAGAAGACTCCACACATGAACATCACCAGATGGTCGATACCAAAATCAGACTGATTATATTCTTTGAAGCCAAAGATGGAGAAGCTTTATACAGTCAGCAAAAAAAAAAAAAAATGACCAGGAGCTGATTGTGGTTCAGATCATGACTCCTTCTTGCCAAATGCAGACTTAAATTGAAGAAAGTAGGGAAAACCACTAGACCATTCAGGTATGACCTAAATCAAATCCCTTATGATCATACAATAGAAGTGAGAAATAGATTTAAGGGATTAGAGCTGATTGACAGAGTGCCTGAAGAACTATGGACAGAGGCAGGGATTGTACAAGAGGCAGAGATCAAGACCATCCCCAAGAAAAAGAAAAGCAAAAAGGCAAAACTGTTGTCTGAGAAGGCCTTACAAATAGCTGTGAAAAGAAGAAAAGCAAAAATCAAGGGGGAAAAGGAAAGATATACCCATTTGAATGCAGAGTTCCAAAGAATAACAAGAAGAGATAAGAAAGCCTTCCTCAGTGATCAATGCAAAGAAACAGAGGAAAACAATAGAATGGGAAAGACTAGAGATCTCTTCAAGAAAATTAGAGATACCAAGAGAACATTTCATGCAAAGATGGGCTCAATAAAGGACAGAAATTGTATGGACCTAACAGAAGCAGAAGATATTAAGAAGAGGTGGCAAGAATACACAGAAGACCTGTACAAAAAAGATCTTCATGACTCAGATAACCATGATGGTGTGATCACTCACCTAGAGCCAGACATCCTGGAATGTGAAGTCAAGTGAGCTTTAGGAAGCCTCACTATGAACAAAGTTAGTGGAGGTGATGGAATTCTAGTTGAGCTATTTCAAATCCTAAAAGATGATGCTGTGAAAGTGCTGTGCTCAATATGCCAGCAAATTTGGAAAACTCAGCAGTGGCCACAGGGCTGGAAAAGGTCAATTTTCATTCCAATCCTGAAGAAAGTTAATGCCTACCACACAATGAACTCATTTCACATGCTAGCAAAGCAATGCTAGCTTCATGCAAGCCAGGCTTCAACAGTGCATGAACTGTTAACTTCCAGATGTTCAAGCTGTATTTAGAAAAGGCAGAGGAACCAGAGATCAAATTGCCTACCTCCAGTGGATCATCAAAAAAGCAAGAGAGTTCCAGAAAAACATCTACTTCTGAATCATTGACTATGCCAAAGCCTTTGACTGTGTGGATCTCAACAAACTGTGGAAAATTCTAGAAAGAGATGGGAATACCAGACCACCTTGCCTACCTCCTGAAAAATCCATATGAAGCAACAGTTAGAACTGGGCATGGAACAATGGACAGTTTCCAAATTGGAAAAGGAGCACATCAAGGCTGTATATTGTCACCTGCTTATTTAACTTACATGTAGAGTATGTCATGCAAAATGCCGGGCTGGATGAAGTACAATCGGGAATCAAGATTTCAGGGAGAAATATCAATAACCTCAGATATTCAGATGATACCAGCCTTATGGCAGAAAGTGAAGGAGAACTAAAGAGCCTCTTGATGAAAGTGAAAGGGAAGAGTGAAAAAGTTGGCTTAAAACTCAACATTCAGAAAACGAATTCATGGTATCACATCATGGTAAATAGATGGGGAAACAATGGAAACAGAGACAGACTTATTTGAGGGGGCTCCAAAATCACTGAAATGGTGACTGCAGCCATGAAATTAAAAGATACTTGCTCCTTGGAAGAAAAGTTATGACCAACCTAGACAGCATATTAAAAAGCAGAGACATTATTTTGCCAACAAAGGTCCATCTGTCTAGTCAAAGCTATGGTTT
>SJYW01022011.1:2362251-2382171 GCA_006410735.1 Raphicerus campestris | reverse complement strand
AAGAGTCTTCTCCAACACCACAGTTCAAAAGCATCAATTCTTCAGCGCTCAGCTTTCTTCACAGTCCAACTCTCACATCCATACATGACCACAGGAAAACCATAGCCTTGACTAGATGGACCTTAGTTGGCAAAGTAATGTCTCTGCTTTTGAATATGCTATCTAGGTTGGTCATAACTTTTCTTCCAAGGAGTAAGCGTCTTTTAATTTTATGGCTGCAGTCACCATCTGCAGTGATTTTGGAGCCCAAACAATAAAGTCTGACACTGTTTCCCCATCTATTTACCATTGAGTGATGGGACCAGATGCCATGATCTTCGTTTTCTGAATATTGAGCTTTAAGCCAACTTTTTCACTCTCCTCTTTCACCTTCATCAAGAGGCTTTTTAGCTCCTCTTCACTTTCTGCCATAAGGGTGGTGTCATCTGCATATCTGAGGTTATTGATTGTTCTCCCGGCAATCTTGATTCCAGCTTGTGTTTCTTCCAGCCCAGCGTTTCTCATGATGTACTCTGCATATAAGTTAAATAAGCAGGGTGACAATATACTAGGACCACAGCCTTGTCTAACTCAATGAAACAATGACCCTGGGTTCTAAGAAATAAGAATCCCACATATGTTATGCCCAGGATCAGGATTGAGACAGACTACTGTAAAGTCAACAAACAGGATAGAGGGGGAAATATCTTAGGACAGAATGGGTAGTGGTGAAACAGTGTCCTGTTTATAAGAACATCTTTCACAGTCTTCACATGACAACAGACATTCACAATCCATATAAATTTGAAATAGAAATAAAGAACTGATTGAAATAAAGCATGATTGCAGAATTTATAAAGATATTTTGGTACATATGCCCAGAGGCATCTAAAAATATGGCCATGTTTTGCAAAATTAAGAAAATAAACTGAATACATTAATGATAGAGGAGGCATTGCACTAAAATCCAACTGATATATTTCTAAATTATTTTCAAGAATGCTCTAAGACCCTTAGGATGCAGGTTATTTACTGAAGTGGGAAGTTTTCTTTCAAGTAACTTGCAATTATTCTATGAAATTCAGAAATGGAAAATTCTATAGCTGTGAATAGTTTTGGAGTCATGAATAATTTTAAGAATATGTAAGGATGCTGAAAGGGATACTTTCATTACTTAATACAACTCTGTGTGTGTGTGTGTGTGTGTGTGTGTGTGTGTGTTTAGTAGAGAACATTTAGAAACATGGGTCAATGTGTGGGCATGGTGCAATGTATGGGCATGGGAACTACTAAAGGAAAATGGAGAGACTGAATATAAGGCAAATCAGTAATTACAGAGATCATTTTTATGGTTTCCAAGCTGTGATTTATACAGATCTAAAAACTCAGGATTAGGGTCTCAATGAAAAATCCAAGAGAAAAAATAAGGAGGAAGCTTAGTCAGAAGTCCCTGTACTCATTTCGACCAAAGTGATTTTTCTTTTCATATGAGTTATAACTAGAGATTGATTCCATAGAACATTTGAAACAAAGGACTCCAATATTTATCTCAGAAAAATTGTTAAAGATTTAAAAATGAACAAAAATAGATTACTGAATATCCTGTCAAGTACCTCCTTCCAGGTTATTTTATTTGAAGAAACCTGTACCTTTCATTGCCTTTGAAGTATTTCACAGCTCTTTAAGTTATAAAATACAGTAATGCAAAAGAATTCTTGTCCATAGGAAAGCAAAAGATTTGTTTTTTCCTGAAATATTGCCTTGTGGATACTGACAAGTTAGCATCCATTACTAAACTTGTTCCTTGTTAATTATATGTGTGTGTGTGTTTAAATTTGGGGGGAGGACTAATTGCTGCATCTTACTGGCTCCCTAATTACTAAGTTAAATAAAAGTCTTTGACATTTGTTAATTTNCTTGTGGATACTGACAAGTTAGCATCCATTACTAAACTTGTTCCTTGTTAATTATATGTGTGTGTGTGTTTAAATTTGGGGGGAGGACTAATTGCTGCATCTTACTGGCTCCCTAATTACTAAGTTAAATAAAAGTCTTTGACATTTGTTAATTTTATGTTAGTATGAGATTTATAACTTTACATTTGAAGAGATTATCCTTTGAAACTTATAAAATAATTATTGGCAGCTATTGATGTAAACACCATAATTCACAAATAAAGAAATTGTATGTCAAAATGACAGTATGTTAGTATCTGCACCATGGTTAAAAATCAGATTTCACAGTTTCCTGCCCAGTGTTGATGATATTCATCTGAGAATCTGATCACTGATATTTATAATTTGATGAGAAGATTTAAACTTCTTAACATACAAAGATTTACTGAATATCAAAATATAAAGCCAGTCAATTAAATTTTGCCACTTATAACAAAATTAGCTCTGTCTTATCTGAGAATTTATAGAAAATATATGATTTAGACTTAAGCAGGACATCGCTAGACTGAAAATAAATTATTCTCTACTTCCCCAAGGGAGGTACTTTGTATCAAAGAACTTTTGAGGTCTCATCCCTTTTTCTTCCTTGACACACATGATGGATGAGAGTCACATGTATGACACACTCCCATGGACACAGATAAAGTGGTCTATTCATTATATACATATTCCTGCAAGCTGACTATAACTTCTCTTACTTCTTTCTTCAAGAGAACATATCAGAATATTGATAAATGGGGGACTATTAAGGGTTTATTCTGAAAC
Source organism: Raphicerus campestris (assembly GCA_006410735.1). Classification (NCBI taxonomy): domain Eukaryota; kingdom Metazoa; phylum Chordata; class Mammalia; order Artiodactyla; family Bovidae; genus Raphicerus; species Raphicerus campestris. The sequence goes on along the minus strand of SJYW01022011.1, from coordinate 2,379,472 downwards.
ATATATTTTAAAAAGGCAAGTCATTGCCAGAATTGGATGTTTACACAGCTATAAGGAGTAAATTATCTGAACACATTTCACATTTCACAACCTGGGGATTTACTCAACCCAGGGTATTTTACCTCCCTGGTTGATAATCACTGGTTCAGAGAGATGTTAACCTTTCTTTTAAATAAAGGGAGCAGAAGCAGGTATCCACAATGAAAAGAAAGTAGAGATATTAAAAAAAAGAAAAAGAAAAAAAATGTTTTAAAAGAGATAACTAGGATTGAAAGAAAATAGATTTCTAAGGGAGAGTCCTGGACAAGAAAGGACTAAAGAAGAGAAATAGAGAAAGATAAAGGCCAGATAAAGTAGCCAAACGAAGGAGGAATGCATTCCAAAGTAACTCTTTAAGCATGTTTTGTCTTCTTGTATTTTCTGATATAGAAAGTCTATACTCCTGTTACAGGTAGAATCTTGTGCCCCCCAAATTCAATGTGAAAGCCTAATCCTTAGGGCTTCACAATGTGACCTTATTTGGAGTCAGGGTTTTTACAAACAATAATCAAGTTGAAATGAAGCCGTTAAGCTAGACTCTAATCCAGTCTGATTGCTGTCTTTATAAAAAGGGGAAATTTGTAAATAGATATGCCCACCAAGAGAACAGCATGTGAAGATGAAGAAAGAGATTGGGGTGATGCTTCTACCAAAGCAAATTAAGACTGCCAGCAAGCCACCAGAAGCTAGGAGAGAGGAACCAAGTGCGCTGACACATTGACCTTGGACTAACTTAGCCTTCAGAACTAGGAGACAATTAATTTCTGCTGTTTAAACTAGCCAGTTTGTGGTACTTTGTCATCACAGCCCTAGAAAACTAATATAATTCCAAGGCAGTGGCAGTAATTCTCAAGAAGATGGGCCATCTGCGTGGGTTAGGTAAATGACTTTCTCCGCTGAGGGTCTAGAAACTGGAAAGAATTCAGGGCAAGGCAGACAAGGAACCAACAACTAAACAATGACTGCCAATTAATGTTAATTCAATGGAAAAGAAAGGAGGAAAATCAAATATTTTATTATGTATACCCAAAACACATTGAAATAATAAGAGGGTTACCAAGTGCTTCTAGGATTCAGAATTATATTTCTGGCAGCAAACAGGTCAGGCAAGGTGGAGTATGAGATAAGCCTGAAAAGCCAGACTCTTCCAGCAGCCTGGTTTTCTCCAGGTTTAAAATACTGTGGGAAATATGACTGCCTGCAGCCTGAATGGTAATTAATTCTCTGGGCGAAACAAAACAAAATTAAAATGCATGCTAATTTTTAACTATTCTCTTGAAAGTATGCCAAAGTGCAGCTCTGTAAGTTTTNCTTGCAGATTGATTATTTCACTCACAGTATTTGTTGAGGGCCTTCTGTATGCCAATCACTACTTTAAGAACAGGGTATGTGTAAGATGTTATATAAACAGGCACTACTGAGAATCAAACCCAGACCATCCAAATTGGATCTTCCCTTTGGCTTTCTTGTATTGCAGTGGCATTTAAGGATTTTTCAAGATATTCACTTGACACTATCTATGTTATTAGAAACCATTGCAGTCAGAAAATTAGAATTCATTAACAGGCAGATATTGTACTTGCTACTAAGATATATGAAGCTATATTTATCCTGCAGTGTAACATATCTGCTTCATCAGTGCAGGAACAAGGCAATCTTTCATCTGGATGAAATAGCCTTGAAAGCTTCGTCACTGCAGTGCAGCAAGAAGCTACTAAAATGGTTCTTCCTGCCCTCTTTCTTAAAAAAAAAAAAAAAGACTGCACCACCTCCCAAGGGCTTCGGATGCAGTTGCTATAGCAACACTATATCTGAGTCAGAACTATTAACAATCACCATGGCAACAAGTGTCTCACTTGCCATTTCCAGAAACTCATTGCATTTGGACTAGAATCATCACACCATGTAAAAATGGGTGGGGCCTTCCTCTCAGTAAGAAACAGGATACTTTCTCCAAATAACTTAACCCTAAAATATTTTAAATAAAATAAAGCAAAAGGAATTATAAGGGAATAGTACTGTCACAAGCTGATTATCTTCTTTTCTGAAATACTGTAAATTGATGGAAATAATAGTTAAATGTTAATAATAGATATGGTAGATTCATTTCTTCCAATAGGATCCAGTGAAATCTTTGGTATATAAAAAGTTCCTTCCTATTTTGTAAATTCCCATGACTGCTTTATTTCTTTTGTGCAGTTCTTTTCTGCCTCTGCTAATTTCCCTTTTTTCCCCTCTGTCAAACACTCTCTTGAATCGAATATTTAACAGAGCAGAATTCTTTAGAGATTTGTGGATCACACTTGTCAAGTTAGAAGCAGCAGAAAGAATCACATGTATTTCTGGAATTACATCAATAATGGAACGTGTGGTACTCCATGGGAATTGGTCACAATGGAGCTGCAGGGCCATTTATTTATTTTCTTTCTTAAACATAAGATGGTAAGAATGGGCAGNGCTAGAAGCAGCAGAAAGAATCACACGTATTTCTGGAATTACATCAATAATGGAACGTGTGGTACTCCATGGGAATTGGTCACAATGGAGCTGCAGGGCCATTTATTTATTTTCTTTCTTAAACATAAGATGGTAAGAATGGGCAGTGTCCAGATTTTCATCCAGAGTATAGCCTCTACAAGTGATTGGACACTGGAGAAGAATCACACTCTCTAGTCTCACATCTATTGGATCATCATTGCTCTCACAGTACCTTCCCTCCTAGATGTCCCAGTGTACCTCTTCAACTCCTGATCCTGGTGCCTTTGTCACACCATGTCATGTCACACAGTGACATTTTCCTGGGATCTCTGTTCTGGATCAGAGTTGCTAAGGCCAGATAATGTTGACAGGTAGCTTTCAGAATAGGTTTTCCTGTGTATTAACCCAAAAAAGACTAAAAGAAAACAAATTTTCTTTAACTAAAAGCCAAATTATACCAAACATCAAAATGATCCTTTTCTTTTCCAAGTATCCTGTTCTGCGAAAACAAAATATTCTGTTATGATGTGCCCTTTCTTCCCTCAGAGCTCAGGAGAGTGAAGACAGACTCCAGAGCAAGTGAACTTTGGTACAGAGAACACAGCTTTACTAGTGATGAGAGAAGGGAAATGGAGATGGCCCTTCTTTTCATTGTGAATATCAGGTTATTTTTGCTCATGATTATGTAGAATGGAAACTGAAGAAGAAAGATGGGCAATATCAAAGTGTCTTATTAAGCCAATGTGATTAAGTATTAGGAGGTCCTTGAGGAAAGGCTCTCTAGCCTATTTTTGAGAGGTTAGAAGGACTCCAAGATCAAGGGAACATTGGGCTGAAAGCTGCGGGCTACCTGTAGTCTAGGGAAAACAGGTGCACCCACCTCTGAGTGAGGCTATCACATTGCTACCCTGGCTCGGGTCTACCCAAGAAAATAGGAACCAAACTTTCTCCAGAAACTATAAGTGACATCAGAAATGTTCTCATTTACGATTTTCTTCTCTGAAATGCTGTAATTGTCTATAGCTGCTTGACTGTTGATTTTTCCATTTTTCCCCCTCCATGTTCTAAATGAAATTGACCCATGTCCCTCTAGAAAAGAAACCTGCCTTGTCCCATGGTGTGGATTGTCAGGTTAAGGGTCACCCACATATTAGTCAGTAATTGGCGGGGGGGGCTTTTGCTGGAAGAATCATACTCTAATGGGCAGTTTTCATGGCTATTTGTGGATCAATAAATCACAGAAGCACTAGCTTTGGACTCAAATCCCTCTTCCTTACCTTAATAGCTGTGAGACAATGAGTACAAACTTGATCACTCTGATCTCATCTTCTCTCATTTTTGAGAGAGAGCTAACAATAATACAGGGCTTCTCTGATAGCTCAGTTGGTAAAGAATCAGCCTGCAATGCAGGAGACCCCAGTTCGATTCCTGGGTCGGGAATATCCTCTGGAGAAGGGATAGGCTACTCACTCCAGTATTCTTGAGCTTCCCGTGCGGCTCATCTGGTAAAGAATCTGCCTTCAATTAGGGAGACCTGGGTTCAATCCCTGAGTTGGGAAGATCCCCTGGAGAAGGGAAAGGCTACCCACTCCTGTATCCAGGCCTGGAGAATGCCATGGACTATAGTCCATGGGGTTGCAAAGAGTCGGACACAACTGAGCAGCTTTCACTCTCTTAACAATAATACATAGTTTATAGAATTGTTTCAATGATTAATATACGTAGAGCTCCTAGTACAGCACTTGCCTCTCAGTAAACACCATTATTACATTATTGTTGGATTCAATTTGTCTACTCATTGCTTCCTATTTGGATAGAAAATATATATATATAATATTTTTGACTTAAAGATTGTTCATTCGTTTATTCATAAATTCATTAAAATAACACTTATCTGTGAGAGGCAGGGACAAGATGTAGGTATTGCCTAGTAGGAGTTATAACTTTCTAATATTGCAGAAAATAGTAGAGGAGGGAAATCATTGTAAATGATATTTCGGCTTCAGAATTAAACAACAGATTTTCCTCAGCTGGGTGGAGTGTTCAAGATTTATCTTTGTGGACTGCTCTCCTTCTCTAACACAACTCTTAATAGTAAATATGCCCATGGGCTTTTTGTACTCCATTTGTGAAGCTATACTATAGGTTGTCCCAATACTGCCATTAAAATTGCTGCTTTAAAGTGTTTGTTTCTCGTGGCTATAAAAATAAAAGTTCCCTGTAGACTGGAACTTGGCAAACAGTTTGATTAAGTTGGGCTATTTTTATTTTATGCTCAAAGGGAAGCAACATGACCTAGTGAAACAAGATGCCTGAGGTCAGAAAACTGGACTTCCCATTCTGACTCTGCCATTGAGTTATATTTGGAAAATTCCTCAGTTTCTCCCTGCTTGAAAAAAAAAATGGAGACTAGTTTCTGCCTCCTATATTTTATTATAATGTGAGTAAAAGGGTTAAATATTATAATGAACCCAATTCTCTCACATGCTGTCTTAAAATAGTGAAGTGAAAGTTGCTCAGTCATGTCCAACTCTTTGCAAACCCATGGGCTATATAATCCATGGAATTCTCCAGAGCAGAATATTGGATTGGGTAGCCCTTCCCTTCTTCAGGGGATCTTCCCAGCCCAGGGATCGAACCCAGGTATCCTGCACTGCAGGTGGATTCTTTACCAGCTGAGCCACATGGGAAGCCCATGTCTCAAAATGGGAACCTATAAATACTGCTTCTACTGCTTTCTTATTCAACCAAATAAGAGCAGGAAAAATGTAATCAATCTGGCCTAGCTTATCCATGTGAGAACAGACATAGCAAGTGTCAGAGATTAAACCTCTAGCAAACAGTACATTCTAAAAGAATTCGGACATGTTTGGGCCCAGTGAGAGAACAAGTAGATAAGGTGCTCATCCTTTGAGCCTCAGTTCAAATAGTTGTTTATTATTTGTGCATCACCACTGATTTTTTCACAAATTTCCTCCTCACATGAATTTAAAACATTATGAAATACACTGCTTTGCGATAACACTCTGCCTTCCATTTCTGCTGTCAAGGAAGGTCATGGAAGGCAGAAAACTGATAAGTCACTCTTTGACACTCCCTTATACATGCATGCACACACAGACACACACACACACCCCTACAACCAAAATCATTTAGCTGTTCTCCACAGAGGCCATCTAATGAGTTAAATCAGCTGAACAATGGGCCTGACAAAGCAGAGACACTGTCCAGGCCTAGCCTAGACTGGGTTAATTCTGTGAAATCAGCTGGGCGCTAAAAATCAGTAGTAATTCACATTGAATAGAATTCTGCTTTTCCTGGTGCTTTGGCTTAAAAAAAAAAAAAAAAAATGTACCTTCTTTCTCAAAGAACTTTCAAGTCTGTTCATTTGGCAACCTTTTCAAAAAGGTCATGTGCTTTCTGTGGGCAGAAACTGTACCTTCTGTTTGCTTTCCTTACAGCAGCGAGGACAAATAACTTGTATATCCTTGTTAACAAATGTTTTCATTTCAGGGTTCTGTAAAGACTTTTCAAAAATTAAAAAAACGCTTCCTAACTGCTGCTGAGTTATGGACAAGGGAATCTATTCCATCTGGTCACAGTCAGAGCAGTTTTCTTTGTAACCCTGCCTACTGAGTATAGACTGTATCTGAGGTGTACATTGAATCAAAATCACTCTAAGTAACTTTGTCTTATTGTTTATGGGTCTATTAGGGCCAGAAGGCACAGATGGCCCAACTCCATCCTAATTAATCAAGCTGTGACAAGATGACATTAAGACGGACCTAGAAAAAGGGAGGAAGCACCATTTTGAGATATTAAGATTATCCTTTTGATTTAGATAATCTGAATGCTATAATTCTGTATTCAAACTGATTCTATTGTTACCAAAGATTCACTCCAGACTTTGTGGTCTTTCTGACTCTCTGCTTTTGTAAGTAGTTATTCTAAGTATTTTAGGTTAAAATAACAAAAATAATTTAGTGTTCTTAGATTGCTAGTAATAGAAATAACTAGCTAATAGCTAGTTCATTTGATCAAAAATTTATTATTAGAATATTAACAGACAATGACCAAATAGAAGGCCTCAGAACGCAACTTAGAAAAATCAAGTGCAGGTAGGTTCTGAAGCTCTCAGCAAAATCTCATGTCTGCTGAAGTGCGTGAACTCTTTTCTTGTCTCTCAGCAGAGTGTGACTAGTCTCGTCAAAGTTAGTTCAGGTCAGTTCAGTTTCTCAGTCGTGTCCAACTCTTTGTGACCCCGTGGACTTCAGCACACCAACTTCCCTGTCCATCACCAATTCCCAGAGACTGTACAGACTCATCTCCATAGAGTTGGTGATGTCATCCAACCTTCTCATCCTCTGTCATCCCCTTCTCCTTCTCCCCTCAATCTTTCCCAGCATCAGGGTCTTTTCAAATGAGTCAGCTCTTCGCACCAGGTGACCAAAGTATTGGAATTTCAGCTTCAACATCAGTCCTTCCAATGAACACTCAGGACTGATTTCCTTTAGGATGNTGAATCAGGTTCAACTCAATTCAACAAGTATTGATTGACTGCCTATGATGTGCTATCACAGGGTTAGCAGGCTAAAAAGCAGAAAACCTACAGAGAGGAAAGTGATTAAGCCCCTTTCACCTGCTGTACTTGATGCTTTTATGCCTGAATCTTGACTTACAACTTAACTCATAAATTACAGAAAATTTTTGTGGGAAGGTTTTGCCTTCAGAGTATCCCTTCCCCTACCCCTGTTAATTAGACACTGATTTTCCTTGGGAAACACCTCCTCCCACTTTGAATCCATAACATTTGGTGAAATTGATTCCATCACCAGTAAAAGGGGAAGGCATGTGAAGCAGGCTAAGGTAATCAGCATGACCTTGCTCTAGCCACAGCAACTGGCTCCAGGAAGAGCACCCACGATATGATATGATAGCATAGCATAGCATAGCATAGCATATTATAACATACTATCAAAAACAATCTGAGCTAATCCTGAGACTATTTTCTGGAACCACAATAAAAGAAATGCCCTCTCTCTGCTGAGATTTCTATTTTTATTTTTTTAACAATTTAATTCATTTATTTTAATTGGAGGCTAATTACTTTAAAATATTGTAGTGGTTTTTGCCATACATTGACATGAATCAGCCGTGGGTGTACCTGTGTTCCCCATCCTGAACCCCCATCCCATTCCTCAGGGTCATCCCAGAGCACCAGCCCTGAGCACCCTGTCTCATGCATGGAACCTGGACAGAAAACGTAAGATTAATAGCCTAAAACTGCTGGCAAAGATACTGCCATTAAAATACAGAGACTACCTGAGAAATTATTCTAATCCAGAGATAAGGAGAGGCAAGTACCAAAGAGAAGCTGTTGTTTATTTAGTCCTTCGATCCATCTTTCCCAGAAGCCTTTTTCCCTTGGAATTCCTGTTATTGGAACCAATAAATTCCCCTTCTTCTTAATCCAGCTTGAATTGAATTTATTGTCACTTTCAACTCAAAGATTCTTGACAAACTTATCCCTGTATTTTACAAATCAACCCAAAGAATACTAACATTCCTTCCATTAATCTTAATCTTAGCTAATTGAAAAAAAAGAATAAGTCATTAAGAAATAATATTTCTTGTTTTATATATACTTTTATAAGCATGTAATTCATCTTAATATACCTTCCCATTGGGATGGATCCTACAAATGGAGGGATGCCAACCCTCACTTACTAATGAGGGATGGATGTCGACACTCATCTAACCCTTTGGGAAGACTACACTTAAAACTACTAACCACGAATAAAAGTTCATAGGGAATGAGAATGAATATTAGGGTATTGGTACACTGGAACATTCATGCTGGAATATTTGCCTGATACCTTTTGATAATATAAATACACTTATCTCACCCAACTATATGCAGTAAGAGACTAATCAAATTCCAAAAGAGATCAGCAGTTCCACTGACCTGGTCTAAATCTTCCTGGGACAATATCAATCTCCTATTGCAGTAGCATAAAGTTCACCATCTCAATAAACCTACTGTTTATTAAAGACTGTGTACTACTTACCAACTATCATGCCAAGAGCTACACATGTCAAACATTTTATTGAAACTTCACAAGACTCTATTACAAATCCTATTAAAAATTGGGAAGCTGAAGTTCCTGAAAATTAATAGCTAGTGCAGCTAGAAATGGAGACCTAAAATTGAAACCATGTCCATTATATGATCTCAAACATATGACCTCAACTATATTATCCTCATCCCATAATCCTCTCACCTTCCCATCCCTTGCCCACTCTAACGGTTACCAATTGACTAAGCCAACTAATTGACTAGCCAACTAATTTAACTATATTTCTTGAGATTCTAGCCCTTTTATGCCCCGCATTATGCTCTTTTCTCACCTCAGTGCTAGGATTCCTCAGAAATGCTCAGGCTTACTGTGGGTAAAAGGAAAGAGCATCAAAGTTTCTTCTAGTCCTTTAAAAGTCACCATCCTATTGATCATCTTCCTTTTTAAACCAAGTATTTGGGGAAGATTCCTCAAATAAAGTAGCCTTTCAGTTGCTAAATTCTGCAAATTCCCCCTTCAAGATTGCTACTATAGCATTTGTTGTGTTACCTGCTCTCCTTAGGACTGTTACAAGCTCTTGCTAACCAGTTCCTGTCTCCCATCTTTCCATCTCTAATTCTTTCTGGAAAGTAACCTAAAATACCCTTTTTATCACATTCAGTTCAGTTCAGTCACTCAGTCGTGTCCAACTCTTTGCAACCTCATGAACCACAGCATGCCAGACCTCCCTGTCCATCATCAATTCCTGGAGTTTACCCAAACTCATGTCCATTAAGTCAGTGATGCCATATAACCATCTTATCCTCTGTCATCCCCTTCCCCTCCTGCCCTCAATTTTTACCAGCATCAGGGTCTTTTCCAATGAGTCAGCTCTTTTCATGAGATGGCCAAAGTATTGGAGTTTCAGCTTCGACATCAGTCCTTCCAATGAACACCCAGAACTGATCTCCTTTAGGATGGACTGGTTGGATCTCCTTGTAGTCCAAGGGACTCTCAAGAGTCTTCTCCAACACCACAGTTCAAAAGCATCAATTCTTCAGCACTCAGCTTTCTTTATAGTCCAACCTCACATCCATACATGACGACTGGAAAAACCATAGCCTTGACTAGGCAGACCTTAGCTGACAAAGTAATGTCTCTGCTTTTTAATATGCTATCTAGATTGGTCATAACTTTCCTTCCAAGGAGTAAGCATCTTTAAATTTCATGGCTGCAATCATATTCGGTTCGGTTCAGTTCAGTCACTCAGTTGTGTCTGACTCTTTGTGACCCCATGAATCACAGCATGCCAGGCCTCCTTGTCCATCAGCTACTCCCAGGGTTTACTCAAACTCATGTCCATCGAGTCGGTGACGCCTCCAGCCATCTCTTCCTCTGTCATCCCCTTCTTCTCCTGCTTCCAATCCCTCCCAGCATTGGGGTCTTTTCCAATGAGTCAACTCTTCTCATGAGATGGCCAGAGTACTGGAGTTTCAGCTTTAGCATCAGTCCTTCCAATGAACACCCAGGACTGATCTCCTTTAGAATGGACTCGTTGGTCCTTAACTTGTAAGTTAAAAACCAAACCAAAACAAAAAACCCAACTCTATATGCTCCCATTGCTTACTGCATGGTTTTGTTTTGTTTTTAAGTTGAAGCATAAAGGATAACTTTCTTTTCTTTTATTTATTTTTTTATTCTCTTTTACAGTACTGCATTGGTTTTGCCATACATTGACATGAATCAGCCACAGGTGTACACAATCTCCCAAAAGCTTAAACTTACAAAGCATCTAAGGACTTGGTTAAACTGGCCTTTGTATACTTTTCTCTCCCTTTACCTTCCTACATAAATTTTACTTTTACTCTAAAATGTCCTTGTTGCTGGCCTCTATATTCAGCTTACTTTCTCAATTCTGTGATTCTGTTCACATCTTTTACTCTGCATGAAATGCACTTTCCCTCATCACCACTCACAGTGATTCTGTTTTATCCTTAGAGACCCAGATTACATTCCATTTCATCTGAAACTTCAGCCAGATCTTATTCCTCTTTCTCTGAACACCTAAAGAGCTTACTGATATCAATACTTCCTTGATATATATTCCGTATTTCCTTGTACTAAAACTAGGCAAGTGAGGATTTCATTCTCTGCACCAAATATTAAGCTTTTATGAGAAGAACTCACAACTTACACATCTTTATGCCTCAATACAGCACCTGGCCTAGTAGTGCCTTAACTGTAAGAGATAATGTATATATGATATACTAACTGAATAAATATATGAAATGAGAAACATTGTAGTAGTCAACATCCTAAAGATTATTGCCTCTTGGTATCCATGTGAAGTCGCTCAGTCGTGTCCAACTCTTTGTGACCCGTGGACTGTAGCCCACTAGGCTCCTCCATCCATGGGATTCTCCAGGCAAGAATACTGGAGTGGGTTGCCATTTTCTTCTCCAGGGGATCTTCCTGACCCAGGGATCAAACCCAGGTCTCCTGCATTGCAGGCAGACTCTTTAACCTCTGAGCCACCATGCCCTTGTGTAATTCCCTCCCACACTGAATATCAATGAGATACTGCAGAAATGACAGAATATGACTTACATGAAAGATATTGTGAACTAAGAGTAACCAAAATGTAAACTATGGACTTTAGGTGATTATGAAGTGGCAATGTCGTTTCATCAGTTGTAGCAAATGCACCATTCAAGTGAGGAATGATGATAATGGGGGAGGCTATGTATGTGAGGGCAGGAAGTGTGTGCAGAATTCTCTATATTTTCCTCTCAATTTTCCAGTGAAACTAAAACTTCTCTAAACAAATGCAATCTTCAAAAAATATACTGTGGTTTCACTTTGTGTTCTTTATCATCACTTGCTCTTGGGGGAGGGAACAACCATGTCATAAAAATACTCAGCCAGTCCTATAGATTGGTCACATGGTGGGGAACCCTAGCCTCCTGCTCACAGCCAGCCCCAACTTGCCTACTGCGTGAGTGAGCCATCATGGCAGTGTTTTCCCCAACCCCAGTCAAGTCTTCAAATAACCAAAGCCTTAGCCGACATGTTGACTACACTCTCCTTAGACACCCTAAGCCAGAATCACCCAAATACACTGCTCGGCCCGCAGAAACTGTGTGAGATAATATATGTCTATTTTTTTGAAGATTCTAAATTTCATGATAATTTGTTACAAAGCAATACATAACTAATACATAAGCCCATCATGGTAGCTGTAATCACAGGAATAAGAAAGTCCAAAGAACTTCCAATGGGTTTGCAGAGAAGAAGAGAAAAATGGGAAATAATTTTAAAAAGAGAGAAGAGTTCAAAAATATGAACACCTGAACTGTGCATGTGAGACATGTATAAAAGACCACTTTCAGTATCCAAGTCTCTGCATGTTTCGAACTTGTGAGCCATAATCTCTAAGCATATTTGTACTAATTATCAAACATATGATAAACATTGGTGACTATCATTTTTTAGCATTCCTATGTGCCAGTAACTCTTCTAAGATCTTCCCAGCAACCCTAGGATGTAGGTAACTCATTATCCCCATTTTGCAGAAGAGGGACTGAGGCATACAGAGATGATGTAACTTGTTCAAGGTATCAGAGATGGTAGGTAGCAGAGCTTGTTGTGCACACAAGCTGGCTAGATATATAGCCCACACTCTGAATCACTAAGCTATATGGGACATAATACTTTTTTTAAGATTTGACCATATATACAACATTTCAGAAAAATCATTTAAAGTATTAAAAGTAAAAGTTTATTTAAAATCAGTGACTAAAAGCAACTCATAGATTGGCCCCAGGAATCCTCACTTGGTCACAAGATGGTCTTACTTTACCCCTTTGATAGTTAAAATTGTGAAGCAAAACTGAGAGTCTGCTTCATTCTGAATTCCCTCAAGAGACACTCTCAAAGCTTTGAGTATATTTATCTTCAGCACAGAGGGATTTGAAGCATCCTTTGGTTCAAGTTGGTTGCACCAAACAGTGATATTTGAATCCATAGTACAATTGTTGATTTTCTAAATACAATAAAATCCATTTTACTCTTTTGTTGAAGTCTAGAAGGAACACAGTAATTAAAGAAAAAAAAAAGAAAGGTACAATTCAGCCTATTTTCCACAAACACTATTCAAAATCCTGAGAAAGATAGGAAAATCTGTAAGACTCTGCCCTCAAGGAGTTTATATCCTAACAGTTAAAAGTTGATTAAAATAGCTTTTCATTATCAATAGGGTAAATTATAAGAACCCAGATAGTAGACATTAGACATTATGAATTTTGTCAATCTAAACAATTCAGAAAAATTCTTCCACAAATTGGATCATAGATTAGAAAGTCAACATAAATGGATTCTTTCTCAACAATTAATATTCTTAATACAAACATCCAATAAACACAATAAGTATTTTCAAAATGTATTAATTTTGCTTTATTAATAGTGTGTAAATACAAAAATATAAGAAGTGGTTTTTAAAAAAGTCTTTTTCGTCACCCTTCCTCTATTCCCACTTAATCAGTTTATTATTCTCTACATATCTTGCCACAAACTCAAATGTATATTTGCAAACAAAAGTACACATATACAGGATGCTTTGTGGTAGCTGCCATTTCTTATTTTTAAAAATGGGATTTCAAACACTGCATATTACCCTTCAATGAATACTGTTCCTTAATAGTATATTATAGACATTCTGTCNATACATAAGCCCATCATGGTAGCTGTAATCACAGGAATAAGAAAGTCCAAAGAACTTCCACTGGGTTTGCAGAGAAGAAGAGAAAAATGGGAAATAATTTTAAAAAGAGAGAAGAGTTCAAAAATGTGAATACCTGAACTGTGCATGTGAGACATTTATAAAAGACCACTTTCAGTATCCAGGTCTCTGCATGTTTCGAACTTGTGAGCCATAATCTCTAAGCATATTTGTACTAATTATCAAACATATGATAAACATTGGTGACTATCATTTTTTAGCATTCCTATGTGCCAGTAACTCTTCTAAGATCTTCCCAGCAACCCTAGGATGTAGGTAACTCATTATCCCCATTTTGCAGAAGAGGGACCGAGGCATACAGAGATGATGTAACTTGTTCAAGGTATCAGAGATGGTAGGTAGCAGAGCTTGTTGTGCACACAAGCTGGCTAGATATATAGCCCACACTCTGAATCACTAAGCTATATGGGACATAATACTTTTTTTAAGATTTGACCATATATACAACATTTCAGAAAAATCATTTAAAGTATTAAAAGTAAAAGTTTATTTAAAATCAGTGACTAAAAGCAACTCATAGATTGGCCCCAGCCATCCTCACTTGGTCACAAGATGGTCTTACTTTACCCCTTTGATAGTTAAAATTGTGAAGCAAAATCGAGAGTCTGCTTCATTCTGAATTCCCTCAAGAGACACTCTCAAAGCTTTGAGTATATTTATCTTCAGCACAGAGGGATTTGAAGCATCCTTTGGTTCAAGTTGGTTGCACCAAACAGTGATATTTGAATCCATAGTACAATTGTTGATTTTCTAAATACAATAAAATCCATTTTACTCTTTTGTTGAAGTCTAGAAGGAACACAGTAATTAAAGAAAAAAAAAGAAAGGTACAATTCAGCCTATTTTCCACAAACACTATTCAAAATCCTGAGAAAGATAGGAAAATCTGTAAGACTCTGCCCTCAAGGAGTTTATATCCTAACAGTTAAAAGTTGATTAAAATAGCTTTTCATTATCAATAGGGTAAATTATAAGAACCCAGATAGTAGACATTAGACATTATGAATTTTGTCAATCTAAACAATTCAGAAAAATTCTTCCACAAATTGGATCATAGATTAGAAAGTCAACATAAATGGATTCTTTCTCAACAATTAATATTCTTAATACAAACATCCAATAAACACAATAAGTATTTTCAAAATGTATTAATTTTGCTTTATTAATAGTGTGTAAATACAAAAATATAAGAAGTGGTTTTTAAAAAAGTCTTTTTCGTCACCCTTCCTCTATTCCCACTTAATCAGTTTATTATTCTCTACATATCTTGCCACAAACTCACATGTATATTTGCAAACAAAAGTACACATATACAGGATGCTTTGTGGTAGCTGCCATTTCTTATTTTTAAAAATGGGATTTCAAACACTGCATATTACCCTTCAATGAATACTGTTCCTTAATAGTATATTATAGACATTCTGTCATGTCAATAGATAAAGGACTTAACTCATTCATGGTAAAGTCTACAAAATTGTCCAAAATTATACATTAGTTTTATTCTATCATCCTTCTATTGATAGTAAATCAAATCTTCTCTAGAAACTTCTATCACTACAAATAGCACTGCAGTAAAACATTCTTGTGTATTTCCTACATTCTAGTTTTATTTCTATAAGACGAATTTTCATTAGGAAGTCATCGGGTCATGGATTGTTGTTGCCATTCAGTCACTAGGTAGGGTCTGACTCTGCAACCTCATGGACTGCAGCATACCAAGCTTCCCTGTCCATTATCTCCTCTCTCAGAGTTTGCTCACACTCATGTCTATACAGTCAATGATGCCATCCAACCATCTCATCCTCTATTGCCCCCTTCTCCTCCTGCCCTCAGTCTTTCACAACATAAGGGTCTTTTCCAATGAATCTGCCCTTAGCATCACATGGCCAAAGTATTGGAGCTTCAGCCTCAGAATCAGTCATTGCAATAAAATATTCAGGGCTGATTTCCTTTTGGATTGCCTGGTTTGATAGCCTTGCAGTCCAAGGAACTCTGAAGAGTCTTCTCCAACACCACAATATTGTNAAAGTATTGGAGCTTCAGCCTCAGAATCAGTCATTGCAATAAAATATTCAGGGCTGATTTCCTTTTGGATTGCCTGGTTTGATAGCCTTGCAGTCCAAGGAACTCTGAAGAGTCTTCTCCAACACCACAATTTTTAAAATTAATTCATTTATTTTAATTGGAGGCTAATTACTTGACAATATTGTGGTGGCTTTTGCCATACACTGGCATCATCAGCCACGGGTGCATGTGTCCCCTCATCCTGAACCCCCCTCCCGCCTCCCTCCCCACCCCATCCCTCTGGATTGTCCCAGAGCACTAGCTTTGAGTGCCCTGCTTCATGCATTTAACTCACACTGGTCATCTATTTTACATATGGTAATACACATGTTTCTATGCTATTATCTCAAATCATACCACCCTCAACTTCTCCCACATACTCCAAAAGTTTGGTGTCTCTTTTGCTGTCTTTCATATAGGGTCATCATTGCCATCTTTCTAAATTCCATACATATGCATTAATATACTGTATTGCTGTTTCTCTTTCTGACTTACTTCACTCTGTATAATAGGCTCCAGTTTCATTCACCTCATAGAACTGACTCAAATGTGTTCTTTTTTTATAGTTGACTAATATTCCACTGTGTATATGTACCACAGATTTCTTATCCATTTGTCTGCTGATGGACATCTGGGTTGCTTCTATGTCCTAGTTATTCTAAACAGTACAGCAATGAACATCAAGGTATATATGTCTCTTTCAATTCTGGTTACCCAGTTGCACATGTGACTGGTGATAGAAGCAAGATCCGATGCTGTAAAGAGCAATATTGCATAGGAACCTGGAATGTCAGATCCATGAATCAAGGCAAATTGGAAGTGGTCAAACAAGAGATGGCAAGGGTGAACGTCGACATTCTAGGAATCAGCGAACTAAAATGGACTGGAATGGGTGAATTTAANCAAAGAGTCGGACACGACTGAGTGACTGAACTGAACTTCCTCAGTGTGTATTCTAGGCAGTGGGATTGCTGGGTTGTATGGCAGTTCTAATTCCAGTTTTTTAAGGAATCTCCATACTGTTCTCCATAGTGGTTGAACTAGTTTGCATTCCCACCAACACTGGAAGAGGGTTCCCTTTTCTCCACACCCTCTCCACATTGTTTGTAGACTTTTTGATGACAGCCATTCTCACCAGCATGAGATGGTACCTCATTGCAACACCACAATTTCAAAGCATCAGTGCTTCGGTGCTCAGCCTTCTTTCTAGTCCAACTCTCAAATCCATATATGACTACTGGAAAAACAATAGCCTTGACTACATGGATATTAGTCAGCAAAGTGATGTCTCTGCTTTTTAATACGTGATCTAGGTTTGTTATAGCTTTACTTCCAAGGAGTAAGCGTCTTTAGTTTCACTGCTGCAGTCACCATCAGCAGTAATTTTGGAACCCAAGAAAATAAAATCTGTACTGTTTCCACTTTGCCCCCATCTATTTGCCATGAAGTGATGGGACAAAATACCATGATCATAGTTTTTTGAATGTTGAGTTTTAGGCCAACTTTTCACTCTCCTCTTTTACCATCATCAAGAAGCTCTTAAAATCCTCTTTGTTTTCTGACATTTTGTTCAGTTCCGTTCAGTCGCTCAGTCGTGTCCGACTCTGTGACTCCATGAATCGCAGCACGCCAGGCCTCCCTGTCCATCACCATCTCTTGGAGTTCACTCAGACTCAGGTCCATCAAGTCAGTGATGCCATCCAGCCATCTCATCCTCGGTCGTCCCCTTCTCCTCCTGCCCCCAATCCCTCCAAGCATCAGAGTCTTTTCCAATGAGTCAATTCTT
>SJYW01022011.1:2333275-2359625 GCA_006410735.1 Raphicerus campestris | reverse complement strand
TTTGGAGCCCCCCAAAATAAAGTCTGACACTGTTTCCACTGTTTCCCCATCTATTTCCCATGAAGTGATGGGACCAGATGTCGTGATCTTCGTTTTCTGAATGTTGAGCTTTAAGCCAACTTTTTCACTCTCCTCTTTCACTTTCATCAAGAGGCTTTTTAGTTCCTCTTCACTTTCTGCCATAAGGGTGGTGTCATCTGCATATCTGAGGTTATTGATATTTCTCCCAGCAATCTTGATTCCAGCTTGTGTTTCTTCCAGTCCAGCATTTCTCATGATGTACTCTGCATAGTCGTATAATCTATATATATGAGGTTGGTGATATTTTCCTAGCAATCTTGATTCCAGCTTGTGCTTCACCCAGCCCAGCGTTTCTCATGATGTACTCTGCATATAAGTTAAATAAGCAGAGTGACAATATACAGCCTTGATGTACTCCTTTTCCAATTTTGAAACAGTCCGTTGTTCAAGGTCTGGTTCTAACTATTGCTTCTTGACCTGCATACAGGTTTCTCAGGATGCAGGTAAGGAGGTCTGTTATTCCCATCTCTTTAAGAATTTTCCAGAGTTTGTTGTGATCCACACAGTCATTTATGGTTGTGAGAACTGAACCATAAAGAAGGCTGAGTGCTGAAGAATTGACACCTTCGAACTGTGCTGCTAGAGAAGACTCTTGAGAGTCCCTTGGACAGCAAGGAGATCTAACCAGGCAATGCTAAAGGAAATCAGTCCTGAATATTCATTGGAAGGACAGATGTTGAAGCTGAAGCTCCAATATTTTGTCCACCTGCTGCAAAGAATTGACTCATTTGAAAAGACCCTGCTGCTGGGAAAGATTGAGGGCAAGAAGATAAGGGGATGATAGAGGATGAGATGATTGGATGGCATCACTGTCTCAATGGATATGAGTTTGAGCAACCTCAGGAAGATAGAGAAGGACAGAGAAGCCTGACTTCTGCAGTTGGAGTCTAAAAGAGTTGGACACAACTTAGCAACTGAAAAACAGTAACACAGTCAAAGGCTTTCAAGTAGTCAATGAAGCAGAAATGGATGTTTTGGTAGAATTCCTTTGCTTTCTCTATGATGCAACACATGTTGTCAATTTGAACTCTGGTTCATCTGCCTCTTCTAAATCCAGCTTGTGCCTTTGGAAATTCTTGGCTCACATACTGCTGAAGTCTAGCTTGAAGGATTTTGAGCATTGTCTTGCTAGCATGTGAAATGAACACAATTGTATGGTAGTCTGAACATTCTTTGGAACTGACCTTCTTTGAGATTGGAATGAAAATGGACTTTTTCAAGTCCAATTGACACTGCTGAGTTTTCCAAATTTGCTGATATATTGAGTGCAGCACTTTCACAGCACCATCTTTTAGGATTTGAAAGCTCAATTGGAATTCTATCACCTCCACTAGCTTTGTTCATAGTGATGCTTCCTAAGGCCCACTTGACTTCTTACTCTAAGATGTCTGGTTCTGGATGTGTAACCACACCACCACGGTTATCTGGGTCATTAAGAGCTTTTTTGTATAGTTCTGTGTATTCTGGCCACCTCTTCTTAATCTCTTCTGCTCCTCTTAGGTTTATACTGTTTCTGTCTTTATTGTGCCCGTCTTGGCACAAAATATTCCCTTAGTATCTCTAATTTTCTGAAGATATCTCTAGTCTTTCCGACTCTATCGTTTTCCTCTATTTCTTTGCATTGTTCTCTTAAGAAGCCTTTCTTATCTCTCCTTGCTATTTTCTGGAACTCTGCTTTCAGTTGAGTATATCTTTCCCTTTCTCCTTTGCCTTTTGCTTCTCTTCTTTTCTCAGCTATTTGTTAGGCCTCCTTAGACAACCATTTTTGCCTTTTTGCATTTCTTTGTCTTGGTGATGGTTTTGATTACTGCCTCCTGTACAATGTTACAGACCTCTGTCCATAGTCCTTTATGCATTCTGTCTACCAGATCTAATCCCTTGAACCTACTGTTCACCTCCACTGTATAATCATAAGGGATTTGATTTAGGTCATACCTGATTAGTCTAGTGATTTTCTCTACTTTCTTCAATTGAGCCTGAATTTTGCTATAAGGAGCTAATGATCTGAGCCTCAGTCAGCTCCCAGTCTTGCTGTTGCTGACTGTATAGAAATCCTCCATCTCTGGCTGTGAAGAATATAATCAACCTGATTTCAGTATTGATCATTTGGTGATGTCCATGTGTACAGCTCTCTCTTGTGTTGTTGGAAGAGAGTGTTTGCTATGATATGTTCTTTTGACAAAATTCTGTTAGCCTTTTCCCTGCTTCATTTCTTACTCCAAGGCCAAACTTGCCTGTTATTCCAGGTATCTCTTGACTTTCTACTTTTGCATTCCAATTCCCTATGATGTAAAAGACGTCTTTTTTTTTTTTTTTTTTTTTTGGTGTTAGTTCCAGAAGGTCTTGTGCGTCCATGCACTTCATAGAGCTGGCCAACTTCAACTTCTTCAGCATCAGTGGTTGGGGCATAGACTGGGATATGTTTTTAAATTGTAATAGAAATTTCTAGATTTTTCATGGCAAAGTTATAGCACTTCACCTTGCCAAGTGTCAAAGCAATCTATGTTGTATCTTTTACCGCTTTGCAGTTTTTGCTAATCAGATGGGTAAAGAATATCTTCTTGGTGCTTTAACTTTTATTTTCCTGTTAATATGGTAAAGCATTTTAATAAATATTTAAAGGCCATGTGCATTTTCCTCTTNTTTATGTTGTATCTTTTACAGCTTTGCAGTTTTTGCTAATCAGATGGGTAAAGAATATCTTCTTGGTGCTTTAACTTTTATTTTCCTGTTAATATGGTAAAGCATTTTAATAAATATTTAAAGGCCATGTGCATTTTCCTCTTCTCATATTTATATTTTTTGTACTTCTTTCTATTAGATCTTTTTTCTTATCAATATGTAGAATCAAATAGACTACCTTTTTGGTATCATTTGGGTGGCAAATAATTTTTCCAGTCAACTCTTTGTTATTTTTAAACTTTATTTACTGAATATATTAATTCAAACATTTTTAATGTAGTTTAATACCTCTATTTTTTTCCTATATGATTTCTGAGTTTGCTTTTTTAGGTTCCTACAGGTGCAAGATCATACAATAGTTTTCTAAATTTTCTTTAAATATTTTAATTACTTTATTCAGATCATATTCCTTTTTAAAGAAACTATGCTACAATATTGTTTCATTGTTTTCCAGCTTTCAGTGTTGAAGATGAGACATTTCATGCTAGTATCATTTTCCTTTTTAAATAAATGGGAGTGTCCTGTCTGTTTGGGGCTTGTGTGTGTGTGTGTGTGTGTGTGTGTGTGTGTGTGTTGTTTTGTTTAAGTCAACTGACTGAAAGTTTGCAAAAATTTCTGTTTATCATTGTAATTCAATAATTTCACCAAAGTGTCTATTTTCACTAATCCTGCCTGGGTATGGTAGCTCTGTACTTTAGAGGTACTCTGAAGTATAGTGAAGGCAGTAAATAGAAACTTGGATTATTCTTTGTGCTTTTGTTTCCTTGGAGATGAGTTTCTCCTGGTCAGCCTCAAGGGGAACTGGAATATTTATAGTAACAGTACACAAAGTTCAGCTAATCATTAATCTCTTGTATTTTTTTTTAACTTCTAAATGGTTTCTTAAAGCCCTCTTCAAAAACAATAGTTTTGACAATAGTTTTGATTCATATGAATTTGGATCTGCAAAAGGTAAAATTTGTTAAGAGCAGAAAAGCTCTTGAAAAATTGGCAAGGTATAGATTTATACAAAACTGTAGATGGGACAGACAATAGATAGAAAGTCCCAGAAAACTTTTGTGAAGGATCTCTAAATGAGGGGTACACAGACTGGCAGGAAGGAGAAAGAATGGGGTAGAGCATGATCATAGATGAAATGGATAGAAACAAAAGCTAAGGGGAAAGACCTAGAATATCCTTTAAAGGGCATCCACGTGGGAGGCCAAACCCACATGTGCAGACTATCTGTGGCCATTCAACTGAGCAAACACCGTGCTGAGATCGAAGCTGGATATTCTACTCAGTGCTGCCAAGTCCTGCAAGATATCAGAATTTTGCTTTTATCAAACCATAACCTGAGACTTGACTGAATTCCATTTGAAAATGGTATGACTACCTCCAGGACATTTGTAAGCCCCTGGAAAAAACGGTGTGCACTCTGATACCCAAAAGCTAATAGGTAGCAACGTGCATGGTGAAGTCCCCAGCGCTTGAATTTATATGGGATTGTACAGTGTGAAAGCTACTCTATCACATGATCATTTTAAAGATACTTCCATTGATTCATTTTATTTCCCCTCAAAAAAGAGTATGTTAAAATATTGTTTTGATGTTGTAAATGCAATTTATATTTCAATGTGGGTTTTGAGGACTCAAGAATTCTAAAAGGATATAAATGTTGATAGTGAATAAAAAGGGTTACTTTTAGTATTTTGATACTATCCAATAGAAGATAAGAAGAAGAGTTGAGTCACTGTCACTGATTCAAACAGTGAATTACTGTCACTACTTCAGGATATTGCTCGGACTTATGCTTTTCAACTTCTAAAATACTTCTAACCAAGTGGGGAAAAAAAAAATTAAAAGCAACCTGAAGACATTTTTAAAAATAAATTATTATTATCAAATTTCATAGTGTACTTTTGGAGGAGAATTTCATTTTCTTTTACAAAGAATCCTTTAATACTGATGATGGATTGAGATTCAAGAGAAAAGAAAACAATAAAGAATATTTCAGTATATTAGAAATATAGAAATATAGAAAAATATACCAGTCCCAATTGTAGAGAAAATCACAGTTTGGCCTTGGTCTGTATGACATTCCAGTTCCAAATTGAAACACTAGATTACATTGTTCCTTATCTCTCAATATGCTTAAAAACCAATTATGTTAAATAATATTGCCTGAAGGGATTTTTTTCTAGAACCACTGGAGAAAGATCAATGCAATAATCCCAGACCCTAAATGTCAATATTTAGTTTCAGGAAGCATACAATTTTTAAAAATATATTTTCCTAAGTGTTATTTTTCAAAACACATTTTCACAAATTAACATTTTACAAACAACATTCCTATTGTGATCCTTTGGTGGACAGCAGTTGGAAAATACAGCAGGACAACCAGTAAATTATAAATACTGAATATTTGCTGAAATAATATTTCAAAGAAAACATAAGGCTCTTATCATATCAACCCAAAGGGACTTATTTAAATGACTACAACCTTTAATATAACTATCAATCAGATGGGTTGAATATTCACTCCCCCCATTTCCCACACACTGCAGAAAGCTACATGTTTTTCTGATACACATAAATAATAAATTGTCCTTTGTACAGAGATGAGCCTTTATTGTTCGATCCCTCAATCAAAATGGAAGTGCCAAATGGAAAACTATATCCCCAGGCAAGAAAACGGTGTGCTTCAGGAGATAGGGGACTTAAAACAAAATTAATGTTGTAAAATAAGAAAGAAAAGATTGAAATACAAATCAGGGAAATAATATCTTAATGATGAAACATTAGCAAAACATCTTTTGAGAAAATAATGAGTTATTTAAAGCATGTGTGCAGAACTCAACACAGACAGTATTTCCTCAAAGGAAGGGGAAAAGCTTGATCTGGTCAGGGCAATGACCCTAATGGTGAAAACTCTGGGTTCTATTTTACATTATGCCATTGAAATTACTGTAAGGATTTGAGACACACAATGTGTCTGCTGGTAACATCCCAAATAGATTCCATTTACTCCTTCTCAGTGAAAATNAATATTTCAGTATATTAGAAATATAGAAATATAGAAAAATATACCAGTCCCAATTGTAGAGAAAATCACAGTTTGGCCTTGGTCTGTATGACATTCCAGTTCCAAATTGAAACACTAGATTACATTGTTCCTTATCTCTCAATATGCTTAAAAACCAATTATGTTAAATAATATTGCCTGAAGGGATTTTTTTCTAGAACCACTGGAGAAAGATCAATGCAATAATCCCAGACCCTAAATGTCAATATTTAGTTTCAGGAAGCATACAATTTTTAAAAATATATTTTCCTAAGTGTTATTTTTCAAAACACATTTTCACAAATTAACATTTTACAAACAACATTCCTATTGTGATCCTTTGGTGGACAGCAGTTGGAAAATACAGCAGGACAACCAGTAAATTATAAATACTGAATATTTGCTGAAATAATATTTCAAAGAAAACATAAGGCTCTTATCATATCAACCCAAAGGGACTTATTTAAATGACTACAACCTTTAATATAACTATCAATCAGATGGGTTGAATATTCACTCCCCCCATTTCCCACACACTGCAGAAAGCTACATGTTTTTCTGATACACATAAATAATAAATTGTCCTTTGTACAGAGATGAGCCTTTATTGTTCGATCCCTCAATCAAAATGGAAGTGCCAAATGGAAAACTATATCCCCAGGCAAGAAAACGGTGTGCTTCAGGAGATAGGGGACTTAAAACAAAATTAATGTTGTAAAATAAGAAAGAAAAGATTGAAATACAAATCAGGGAAATAATATCTTAATGATGAAACATTAGCAAAACATCTTTTGAGAAAATAATGAGTTATTTAAAGCATGTGTGCAGAACTCAACACAGACAGTATTTCCTCAAAGGAAGGGGAAAAGCTTGATCTGGTCAGGGCAATGACCCTAATGGTGAAAACTCTGGGTTCTATTTTACATTATGCCATTGAAATTACTGTAAGGATTTGAGACACACAATGTGTCTGCTGGTAACATCCCAAATAGATTCCATTTACTCCTTCTCAGTGAAAATGAAGCAAGTAGGCCTTTCAGCTTCTGGCTTTTTTACTGTTCAACATATACAAGGCTTAAGTAAAGGACTTCGCCAAAAGAGTCTAGCTAAATGCACCAGAGCTCTGCATTGGAGTTTGGGTGTAGTGCAGATAACAACAATATGATACTTTTATTTGCCTTTTCTATGCAACTACTTCATGGAGTCTTCCTAGGTGATAATGGCCAGTAAAGATCTGGATATGAATACTCTGGTTTCCTTGGCCAAATATCATCATAATACTATCAACAGCATAAAGGCCTAGTCACTTACATACAGTTTTGATAGGACTCTGTTACTACAAAAAGTACAAAATATACCAACAACACTTGAGCAAATAATCGTAAATCCTAGGAGGCTTGTGGGTCCAGTCTACTATTGTCTCACCAATGAAGCTTGTAGACATATATTAAGTAGCTTCTAACTAGATGGGGAAACGCCTCTTCTTTGTACCTTTTGCAGAGACTGCACACTGCCAGAAGCACTGTTTTGGCTCAGGCCCTGAGACCAAAACCTATACCAGGGCTCAGATTAGAAACAGGCTGCGCTGAAGGGATATATTTTCGTATCAGTGTCAGAACTCACTTATCATAAGTTCTGGTGACCCAATAACCTCTGTCAGTCTAAGATGATTCTAGAGGACCTTGTGAGATCTAAATAGGACAATCTAAATAAGATTTTTACAGATTCTCAGAGTATTTAGAACGGAGAAGGCAATGGCACCCCACTCCAGTACTCTTGCCTGGAAAATCCCATGGATGGAGGAGCCTGGTAGGCTGCAGTCCATGAGGTCGCTAAGAGTCAGACATGACTGAGCGACTTCACTTTCACTTTTCACTTTCATGCATTGGAGAAGGACATGGCAACCCACTCCAGTGTTCTTGCCTGGAGAATCCCAGGGACAGAGGAGCCTGGTAGGAGGCCATCTATGGGGTCGCACAGAGTTAGACATGACTGAAGCGATTCAGCAGCAGCAGTAGCAGAGTGATTAGAAATTCATTAGGGCATCCTCAAACCTTTATTTACCTTTAGAGGAACACTGACTCATAAGCAACTTGAACCAGGAAAATCTTATGGATTAACTGTGGGTCCTGTGTGTATCCTTCACCTGTGTGTATCATACTTAACTTACCTTCCATATTATACCCAGCATTGCCAACCTCTACCATCATCACCAATTCTGCCAACTATGCCTCACGTTTATAGATATCTGACCTTTCTGCTGCTGCTGCTGCTAAGTCACTTCAGTCACGTCCGACTCTGTGCAACCCCATAGACATCAGCCCACCAGACTCCCCCGCACCGTGGGATTCTCCAGGCAAGAACACCGGAGTGGAGTGCCATTTCCTTCTGCAATGCATGAAAGTGAAAAGTGAAAGTGAAGTCGCTCAGTCGTGTCCGACACGGGCATGCTTTTAACTAAAGCATTGTGGCAAGTCCTACATGTCTTAAAATTATACAGAATATATAACAGTCTTCTGGGCAACAGTGGAGCTCCTAAGGAACCAGTCACATTAGCTAACAACAAGCCTCCACTTAATTTGGCCTTATTTAAAAGAAATCTCATGGGCAGAGNATATTTTCGTATCAGTGTCAGAACTCACTTATCATAAGTTCTGGTGACCCAATAACCTCTGTCAGTCTAAGATGATTCTAGAGGACCTTGTGAGACCTAAATAGGACAATCTAAATAAGATTTTTACAGATTCTCAGAGTATTTAGAACGGAGAAGGCAATGGCACCCCACTCCAGTACTCTTGCCTGGAAAATCCCATGGATGGAGGAGCCTGGTAGGCTGCAGTCCATGAGGTCGCTAAGAGTCAGACATGACTGAGCGACTTCACTTTCACTTTTCACTTTCATGCATTGGAGAAGGACATGGCAACCCACTCCAGTGTTCTTGCCTGGAGAATCCCAGGGACAGAGGAGCCTGGTAGGAGGCCATCTATGGGGTCGCACAGAGTTAGACATGACTGAAGCGATTCAGCAGCAGCAGTAGCAGAGTGATTAGAAATTCATTAGGGCATCCTCAAACCTTTATTTACCTTTAGAGGAACACTGACTCATAAGCAACTTGAACCAGGAAAATCTTATGGATTAACTGTGGGTCCTGTGTGTATCCTTCACCTGTGTGTATCATACTTAACTTACCTTCCATATTATACCCAGCATTGCCAACCTCTACCATCATCACCAATTCTGCCAACTATGCCTCACGTTTATAGATATCTGACCTTTCTGCTGCTGCTGCTGCTAAGTCACTTCAGTCACGTCCGACTCTGTGCAACCCCATAGACATCAGCCCACCAGACTCCCCCGCACCGTGGGATTCTCCAGGCAAGAACACCGGAGTGGAGTGCCATTTCCTTCTGCAATGCATGAAAGTGAAAAGTGAAAGTGAAGTCGCTCAGTCGTGTCCGACACGGGCATGCTTTTAACTAAAGCATTGTGGCAAGTCCTACATGTCTTAAAATTATACAGAATATATAACAGTCTTCTGGGCAACAGTGGAGCTCCTAAGGAACCAGTCACATTAGCTAACAACAAGCCTCCACTTAATTTGGCCTTATTTAAAAGAAATCTCATGGGCAGAGGAAACTGGCAGGGCTACAGTCCATGGGGTAGCAACAGAGCTGGACACAACTAGTGAGTAAATAACAATAAACAACAATAAACAATAAACAAAAAATAAAGGATCCTGTAACTGCCAACCTGTTTCTAGTACCACCTTCTTTATCAACTATCTTTTTTCGGATTTTATTCCAAAATCGCAAATCACTGAAGATCTAGTGTTCCTATGACTCTAGTCAACATTTTCTAGTGGAAGTCACCATCCTCTTTAGCAAGTCATTTCCGTAAAATCTAACTATACCTTCCCCTGAAGGTACTGGTTTGCCCTTTCCCTTTCGCAGAAGCTCATATAGCAGAAAGAATCTGTGGCTCCAAGCCCCTGGATAAAGCGTAGGTTTCTTTAGCCTCTCTTGAGAAGAAGCATTCTAAGGGATTTTTAGGGCCATGCTGTCAATCATTATCTTGGGAGTACCAGGTGAAACAATTTATCTGGGCATCACATATTGTCATCTTCCCATAGGTGCTCCTCCTCTGAATACTCAAAGTCACTAACCTACTACAGTCTCCATTAGGATAGAATGATTCTTCCAGGCTGTGAAGAAATGTACTTTGAAGAGCACTATTGCCGAGGCCCTTAATATCTCTCAGCATCCTCCAAACCCAGATCTCCTAAGGCCGTGTGGACAACTACTGGTTGTCCCCAGTATCTGCTCTCCATAGCAATAGTTTTACCAGAGTATTTCAAGACCTCTCTTAGCTTTCCTGGTAGGTGAATCTGTCAATAATATAGACTCTAACAAGTGAGATATGAGAAGCAATATGTGTCCCTTTCAGGTCTTGTTTTTAAAACAACTGGACACGCACTACCCTGACTTCTTCCTCCTTTCCACTGGCTGCCTAGGAGATGGAAAGAAATGGAACTGCTCTCTTGCACCCAGCAACAAAAGACTGAAGTTGAGATTGACAGAGCCACCTTACCACTCTGGACTACTACATGAGAGAGAAGTAAAGTTTATCTTATTTAAACTTCTGTATTTTGAGCTCTTATGACAGCAGTTTTAGTGTGCACATAGTAAATCACCTCCCATTTATTTTAATATACACTCCCCAAATCTTATAGCTAGTAGAGTTTTCCAAGATAAACAAGTAAGCCCTACTCTAATAATAATCACTGATTATACAATTATTCATAAAGGACCTCAGTTCAGTTCAGTTGCTCAGTCGTGTCTGACTCTTTGCAACCCCATGAATCACAGTACGCCAGGCCTCCCTGTCCATCACCAACTCCTGGAGTTCACTCAAACTCACGTCCATCAAGTCAGTGATGCCATCCAGCCATCTCATCCTCTGTCATCCCCTTCTCCTCCTGCCCCCAATCCCTCCCAGTATCAGAGTCTTTTCCAGTGAGTAAACTCTTCGCATGAGGTGGCCAAAGTACTGGATTTTCAGATTTAGCATCATTCCTTCCAAAGAACACCCAGGACTGATCTCCTTTAGAATGGACTGATTGGAGCTCTTTGCAGTCCAAGGGACTCTCCAGAGTCTTCTCCAACACCACAGTTCAAAAGCATCAATTCTTCGGCACTCAGCCTTCTTCACAGTCCAACTCTCACATCCATATATGACCACAGGAAAAACCATAGCCTTGACTAGAAGGACCTTTGTTGGCAAAGTAAAGTCTCTGTTTTTGAATATACTATCTAGATTGGTCATAACTTTCCTTCCAAAGAGTAAGCGTCTTTTAATTTCATGGCTNAACTATCTTTTTTCGGATTTTATTCCAAAATCGCAAATCACTGAAGATCTAGTGTTCCTATGACTCTAGTCAACATTTTCTAGTGGAAGTCACCATCCTCTTTAGCAAGTCATTTCCGTAAAATCTAACTATACCTTCCCCTGAAGGTACTGGTTTGCCCTTTCCCTTTCGCAGAAGCTCATATAGCAGAAAGAATCTGTGGCTCCAAGCCCCTGGATAAAGCGTAGGTTTCTTTAGCCTCTCTTGAGAAGAAGCATTCTAAGGGATTTTTAGGGCCATGCTGTCAATCATTATCTTGGGAGTACCAGGTGAAACAATTTATCTGGGCATCACATATTGTCATCTTCCCATAGGTGCTCCTCCTCTGAATACTCAAAGTCACTAACCTACTACAGTCTCCATTAGGATAGAATGATTCTTCCAGGCTGTGAAGAAATGTACTTTGAAGAGCACTATTGCCGAGGCCCTTAATATCTCTCAGCATCCTCCAAACCCAGATCTCCTAAGGCCGTGTGGACAACTACTGGTTGTCCCCAGTATCTGCTCTCCATAGCAATAGTTTTACCAGAGTATTTCAAGACCTCTCTTAGCTTTCCTGGTAGGTGAATCTGTCAATAATATAGACTCTAACAAGTGAGATATGAGAAGCAATATGTGTCCCTTTCAGGTCTTGTTTTTAAAACAACTGGACACGCACTACCCTGACTTCTTCCTCCTTTCCACTGGCTGCCTAGGAGATGGAAAGAAATGGAACTGCTCTCTTGCACCCAGCAACAAAAGACTGAAGTTGAGATTGACAGAGCCACCTTACCACTCTGGACTACTACATGAGAGAGAAGTAAAGTTTATCTTATTTAAACTTCTGTATTTTGAGCTCTTATGACAGCAGTTTTAGTGTGCACATAGTAAATCACCTCCCATTTATTTTAATATACACTCCCCAAATCTTATAGCTAGTAGAGTTTTCCAAGATAAACAAGTAAGCCCTACTCTAATAATAATCACTGATTATACAATTATTCATAAAGGACCTCAGTTCAGTTCAGTTGCTCAGTCGTGTCTGACTCTTTGCAACCCCATGAATCACAGTACGCCAGGCCTCCCTGTCCATCACCAACTCCTGGAGTTCACTCAAACTCACGTCCATCAAGTCAGTGATGCCATCCAGCCATCTCATCCTCTGTCATCCCCTTCTCCTCCTGCCCCCAATCCCTCCCAGTATCAGAGTCTTTTCCAGTGAGTAAACTCTTCGCATGAGGTGGCCAAAGTACTGGATTTTCAGATTTAGCATCATTCCTTCCAAAGAACACCCAGGACTGATCTCCTTTAGAATGGACTGATTGGAGCTCTTTGCAGTCCAAGGGACTCTCCAGAGTCTTCTCCAACACCACAGTTCAAAAGCATCAATTCTTCGGCACTCAGCCTTCTTCACAGTCCAACTCTCACATTCATATATGACCACAGGAAAAACCATAGCCTTGACTAGAAGGACCTTTGTTGGCAAAGTAAAGTCTCTGTTTTTGAATATACTATCTAGATTGGTCATAACTTTCCTTCCAAAGAGTAAGCGTCTTTTAATTTCATGGCTGCAATCACCATCTGCAGGGATTTTGGAGCCCCAACAAATAAAGTCTGACACTGTTTCCACTGTTTCCCCATCTATTTCCCATGAAGTGATGGGACCAGATGCCATGATCTTCGTTTTCTGAATGTTGAGCTTTAAGCCAACTTTTTCACTCTCCTCTTTCATCAAGAGGCTTTTTAGTTCCTCTTCACTTTCTGCCATAAGGGTGGTATCATCTGCATATCTGAAGTTACTGATATTTCTCCCGGCAATCTTGATTCCAGCTTGTGCTTCTTCCAGCCCAGCGTTTCTCATGATGTCCTCTGCATATAAGTTAAATAAGCAGGACCTAGAAGGTCACAGTTTCATAACCCTGTGTGGTCAGCAAAATAACAGGGCACATTACTTATAACTGTTTTGATCTCTATTCTGCATTTCAAGCTCAAGAAGTTTTCAAGAACTCCATATTCTTCATTTGCATCCTGTGTAATTCAGCATCCTGATGGTAGCAGAAGTGTATAGGAGCTTTCTTTACTAGATGTGATTATTTGAAGAGAGAAACAACTATTGCCTTCCTTCAAAAGAAATGTAGGCATGATTACGAATCATACAAATCATACAATCCTTCTCTAAACAAAACTGAAGGGGAGGAATTTTCTAAGCAGTTATAAAAATTGCTCCCTTATAGCTTCTAAATTTTCCTTCACATCTCAGGCTAAGTATTAAGGTTGGTCCCCCAAAGGGAGACACGCTACAGTGTTGTTCTGTCCATTGGTGATAAGGAATACTATTTTCTCTCCATAAGGTACACAGGGAGAAGATTTGCCTTAGTCCACATGATTTATAAAATAGTGATAACCACATGCTCTCAACTGAAGTAATATTCTGTCTCAAGGATAATGATTTCACATCTTTTACCCCTTCTACCCTGTAGCAGAACATCATGTCATCCCCAAAGGGGACCAGTAACAACTATCAGGTAGGTCCTTCTGGAAATTGAAGGAGAAAACATGAACAGATTTTTATAGTAGTCATGATCCAGGGAATATTATGATGGCAACTCTTCAGGAACATGGAGATATTCCACCAGGAAATTCTAGAGGCTCCTCAGAGCCAGTCTGAGAATTACTTGTCCAGGATGCACAAATTATTCTTCACTATCAAACATTACTAGCAACCACTGTGTGATTCTCAGTCTCCCTGTTAGGAATTATGACTGGAGACAAAGAGAGAAATCCCTTACAAAATAACTTTCAAAGGAGACGAAATGAAATATAAAGTTGTTCTACATTTTCCAACATCTGCTCCAGACATTAAAGATGCCTTTAGGAACTTGCTAACATTCTTTCATCTCTCTTATCAGCTTACTTCGTAACAACCACCTGGAGTTCTTTATGTTATTCTAGAAATCATCCTAAAGAAGCCACTCCTCCTTTGTTAAATTTCCCCTCCCATTGCCCCCAACATCATCTGAACTGTTTAAGTACTAGCCTTTAGACTGATCTAAAACATAATAATCATTCTGTTTCTGTCCAATCTATACTTATCATAACTGATATACATCTGTTCCAAGGTGTTTCACAGCCTATCATGCAATGCCATTTTACTAAACATTTACAGTGAAATGAAAGAATAAATGGTACTTTATTTGAGTACAAGGTAAAAATAATTATTGCTGTTTGATTCCTTATGGTATGGGTGACACAAGACATAGATAAATTAGTATTCCACAGAGTAATAAGGCATGTTGGGACTATTTTGGAGAGTATATAGCCCTCAGTTGTCCTACCCTACCTCTTGGGTTACTGTGTTTAGTTGCTCAGTTGTGTCTGACTCTTTGTGAACCCATGGACTGTAGCCCGCCAGGCTCCTCTGTCCATGGGGATTCTCCAGGCAAGAATACTAGAGTGGGTTGCCATGCTCTATTCCAGGGGGTCTTCCTGACCCAGGGATCAAACCCAGGTTTCCCGCATTGCAGGAGGATTCTTTACCATCTGAGCCACCAGGTAATATACACTAAATCTTTAGAATAAGAAGGCCTTTTGACTGCTCTGATGTACATTCCTTTCTAATTGCCCTAACCCCATCATTCTAATAAAAGGTTCCAAATGTACAAGAACTTTGTGAAACCAGTACCTCATCAACACCAAATTTTGATTACTATAGCAGTAATTACCAGTGGTAATCACTGCCCAATTTCACTGCTCATTATCCCTTAAAAGTAATTTATAAATAATCAATTCCATAAAGTAGGTGAGAGTCTGTATATTGGCACCCACAATCCCAAACTTACAGGGTTTTCATATTATTCACCCAAGAAACATTCACTGTGCATCCCCTCCTCCTGCACCAAGCAATATACTCTGCTAGGATACTGAAGCGCTGTACTCATTCAGCAATCCCAAAGCAACATCATCCGCTCTATAGCATGCTCTTTTGTTCGGCTCCTTTTCAAATCAGTGATACCTCAACAGTTCACTAGGTGATAGCTGAAGGGAAAACAGAGAAAATCAAAAATTCTTTGTATGAACTGTTCTCATAGCCAGGCTTATATAAAATAGAAACTAATGATCCTAAGGGATGTGTATTTTGATATATTATAATGTTGAAATGCTTGGTTCTACACTGAAATACATAAGAATAGAATATAAAGTATTTCCGGTAGAAAAATGAGGGCTACAGAACACTGTTTGCTGCTTTTAAATAAGCCAGTCAGATTGCTCAGTTTGAAAGGCTGTGTGTGTGCCAGTGTGAGATAATCCTGCCCTCTCCCTTCCTCTCTCCCATTTCTCCAGGGAAATGAGTCACACCTGGTCATTGCCCTTCATAAGATGTTTGATATTCTGAATTCCCATTAGCTCCACACAGCTAGGATGATGTCAGCACAGTTGACATTGTTAGATCCCTGCTCTGCTTACATCAGCTCCCTGTTGCTCGGGCATTAGATGAGTGTGGCGAAGGGAAGGCAGCATCTTCTTAGCAACCAAGCCCACGTATCCATGGTCCAGAAATGACATCTGGCACTTTGCTTTGGGAATTTCCAGCATTTCCCAGGATTTCAGCCAGATTGGAACACTGATGGTCTGAGTTAAAAGATATTATCCTCTTTCCATCAGGACGTGTATGCTTTTTACAAAATTTCAGATCAAAATGTTTATTACAAAGCATTTTTACCACAGTCCTCATGCCATATTTCCTTATTTCTCTGATATATTCTTTTTGAATTTTGAAAAATAATCTTACTTCTGGTTAAAAATGGGAAAGCAAAAATGAGAGGTTTCTATCATCCTTCTACTTCAAATCAAACATGAAATGTATATTTAATATAAGCAATCAAAGTTGGATGAAAAATTTAGATGATTGTGCTAATTATGATAATAACCTCTTAAAAGTACTCTAGATAAAGTGTGGCAATATTTCTGGGTCTCATTTGTACATTGTACACATTTAACAAAAAACTGTAGAATAACATCATGAATTCAGGCAACTGCAATCTATGTAGACATTCAGTTATAGACTGATTATTTGTGGGGTAGGGAGGAGAAGATTTTAGGGAAGAGATCTAACAGGACATTTTGAAAATTACTGGGCTGCAGTGGAAGAACTGTGGTAGTACCATGCCACCATTTTGTCAGAATTCCCAATAGTGGATATGAAGGCAATGGCACCCCACTCCACTACTCTTGCCTGGAAAATCCCATGGACGGAGGAGCCTGGTGGGCTGCAGTCCATGGGATTGCTAAGAGTCAGGCACAACTGAGCGACTTCACTTTCACTTTTCACTTTCATGCATTGGAGAAGGAAATGGCAACCCACTCCAGTGTTCTTGCCTGCAGAATCCCAGGGCCGGGGGAGCCTGGTAGGCTGCCATCTATGGGGTTGCACAGAGTCAGACATGACTGAAGCGACAGCAGCAGCAGCAGCAGTGTCTAATTTCCAAGTACAATTTCTCCAAGTTACTGTGAGCATCTTGACTACTTCATGTAGATGGTCCCAATTATGTTGTAGCTCCCTTTCTACCTACTCACTTATTTATCCAACAAATATTTCTAGGTAGGATTTCCTCCACCATGACACTTAGAGATAAATGGGAGTCAGCTGAAAAATGAAACAATAGTATTACACAGTTGTGGTTCTCATAATACATAAATCCAGGGTGCTAAGAATCAGAATCCAACTCAGCCTGGAGACCAGTTAAAGAGAAGTCCTTGGGTTGGCTTTTTTGAATTTTTATAATTCTTTTTCTGTTGCAATACAAAGTATTTTCTGGAGTCCTGACACTTTATCCATCAATCAAAAATTTTTTTAAAAAGCAGTGGCATTCAATTAATAAAGCCTATATGTCTTCTGACATAGCCTTGAGCATCCATATCCCACAGAATGGGAAGTGGGTATTACATTTGGCCTCCCATGACAGGAAATAAGAGTTCAGAGGGATTTCTCTTCAAATCTCAAGATCTGAATGGGTGGGGGTTGGTGGCTGTGGTAAATATGTAAGGCCTTGTAGCTTGCTCATCCCTCAGTAGATTTTACAAGCTATTTGCATTGCTAATTTACTTGTACCTCACCTTCAATGGCACCTCACTCCAGTACTCTTGCCTGGCAAATCCCATGGACGGAGGAGCCTGGTGGGCTGCAGTCCATGGGGTCTCTACGAGTCGGACATGACTGAGCAACTTCACTTTCACTTTTCACTTTCATGCATTGGAGAAGGAAATGGCAACTCACGCCAGTGTTCTTGCCTGGAGAATCCCAGGGACGGGGAGCCTGGTGGGCTGCTGTCTATGGGGTCGCAGAGAGTCGGACACAACTGAAGTGACTTAGCAGCAGCAGTAGCACCTTCAAAAGACTGAACTCTTTGAAAGCATGTTTCTAATTTTTTAAATTATTCCGCAGTATCCTCACATTCTGACCCAGGCACTGGAATAGAGCAGGTGCTCAATAAAAACTAATGTTGAACAAATATTTTATACTTTTACATCCCTTCCCAATTTTAATCCTGGATTTATCCCTAGTGCCTCCTTAACTTTTTCATATACTAGCCTACACAGAAAATGATGACATTTGTTAGGCACACTGGGGTGAAAAATGAGGAAAGCTGTTCCAAACAGCAGGCTGTTAGCCCCAGGCCCTGCCTGATGTCCCAGTACCGCCTCCCCCACAGTCTACTTCTTCCCTCTGCACCAGAGCTTAGAGAACCAGCATCAAAACATACCTGCAACTTCACTGAGGCTCATCAGTTGGGAAATTCTTCTGGTTTAAGGAATTACAAATGAAGAGCAAGACAAGGGAACTTTCTTCCACTTACCTTTTCATAACCCAGCTTTCCTTTCCAACATTTTACAATGTTTCTCCTCCTAATTTTCAGTTACATAAAATTTTGAGGAACATTTGTGCATTGCTGATTGGAATATACAGCCACTGTGAATGGTAGTTTCTCAAATAATTAAATATAGTATTACCATGCGATCAACCAATTCCACTTCTGGATATATACCCCAAAGCACTGAAAGCAGGGATTTGAACATTCATTAGTACACTCATGTTCAAAACAACATTATTCATAATGGCCAAAAGATGGAAGAAACCAAAGTGTGTTGATAAATAAACAAAGTGTATTTGGTACATAAATACAGTGAAATATTATTCAGCCTTAAAAAGGAAGGACATTCTGACACAGGCTACAATGTAGGTGAACCTTGAGGACATTATAAGTGAAATCACCTAGTCACAACAGAACAAATATTCCATAATTCCACACATAAGAGATACCTGGTGTGGTCCAATTCATAGAGATGGAAGAAAAATGGTGGTTGTCAGGGGCTCAGGGGAGGGGGCAATGGAGAGTTATTGTGTAACAGATATGAAATTTCAGTTTGGGAAGATGTAAAAGTTCTAGAGGTAGATTTTGGTGATGTTTGCAGAACAATGTAAATGTACTTCATGTCACACTTCTGTACACTTGAAAATGGTTTAAAATGGTAAATTCTTTTATGTATATATTACCACAGTAAAAAAGAAAAGTACACATTTTTAAATGGCATTATTCAAAACACTTTAAATTATAATAATTATTACTATAATTGTTTGTGTCATGATTAATGGAATGCTTAGATGCACTGTTGATTTGTCCAGACATCATGGAAGGCACTTTCTCATCTTGCAAATGAGAGATTGTCAATAAATGTTCATTAGTCCTACCCCAACCCCAGCTCATCATTACTACCACTAGTATCTATTGTCCAGAAGCGTCCCAAAGATGCCACATGTTATGAAATTCTCAAGCCATTTCTGAATGGATCTCAACTTGACTTCTTTGTCATAAGCACAGACCCATACACTTTCCCATTGTCACACTTGCTGTAAATTTTTAATAAAATGTGATTGATTAACATTTAAATGCAAACACAAAGGACCTGATCGACCTGCACTTACACTGATCAATGCTTCCAAGAAATGCAAAGCTCTAGTCCCTTGAAAATAGAAAGTAGTTTTGGACTGACAGACTTTCATAGCGTGCTCAGCATTAGATCAACACTTTCCTCTTGATGTGTTTACACAGCACAGAATTTAATGTGGACTCAAATAGCCTATTCTTTTGCTCATTTCACTTGCTGCCTTTCCAAAGTAAAAATTACACATTGTTTGTTTATTTTTTTCCTCACCCAGTTTCCATGCCTGCTTTCGCACCTTCAACTCTTAATTTTAGACTCTTATTTCTCATTCTCAGATAAGAAATTAAATGGAGGACAGGTTAAAGAACTGGGAGTGAGCAGAAGGCGGAAACTGGCCAACACAGAGTCCAATTTTATAACCAGAGAGAATTCTATAATCAATCCAGGAGAAATGATCAGGAGCATATCCTATGCTTAAAAAGTAACTTTATAATTTAAATCTCTTGAGGACACAATGCATAACTGAGACAAAGCAATTTAAGTTTACTTTTCAATTGTCTAATCACTGTCGTTTCAACTCCTTTCAAAGTANAGGAGAAATGATCAGGAGCATATCCTATGCTTAAAAAGTAACTTTATAATTTAAATCTCTTGAGGACACAATGCATAACTGAGACAAAGCAATTTAAGTTTACTTTTCAATTGTCTAATCACTGTCATTTCAACTCCTTTCAAAGTACCTGGCACAAAGTAGGCCTTCAATTCTACTCCACAGTAACCACTTTCTTCTAAATCACTCAGTGAAGCCAGTTCCTGAAAGTTGCCTAGTAGAAGAGGTGGATTAAGAAGAAATTGATTAACTAATTAATTGATTATAATACTTTCTGCCTCAGAGACTTGTCCCTAGGGGGTCAGGAAGGATTCCCTGGACGATTTAACATCCACATTGAAAATTAATCATCATTATCATAAGTGATAGAGGGTAAGAGTTTGAGCTTCATCCTGGGGCAATGGAGAGCTATTTAAAGGTTGTAAGCAGGAAAGGGGTTTAATCAGATCTGCATTTGGGAAGATCTGCAGTTTGTAGATAAAATGGGGTTTAAGTAAGAAAAAAAAAGAGTGAGATTATAGGGAGATTAACAATTATTTTTTAATCTAAATGCTTCTAGGGTAAAGTTTTAGAGAATAAGAATTTGGCTATGAAGAAGGCCTAAAGGTTCACTAGGATCTAAAACTAATTGTGGTCTATCTCTGAGCATAAATGACCACGCTTATTCTGCGCTTAAGGCATTAGACCAACTCCTGCTGCTGCTTAGTCACTTCAGTTGTGTCCAACTCTGTGCAACCCTATGGACTGCAGCCCACCAGGCTCCTCTGTCCATAGAATTCTCCAGTTGAGAATACTAGAGTGAGTTACCATGTCCTCCTCCAGGGGATCTTCCCAACCCAAGGATCAAACCCAGGTCTCTTGCATTGCAGGCAGATTCTTTGCCACTGAACCACCAG
Organism: Raphicerus campestris; assembly: GCA_006410735.1. Taxonomy (NCBI): domain Eukaryota; kingdom Metazoa; phylum Chordata; class Mammalia; order Artiodactyla; family Bovidae; genus Raphicerus; species Raphicerus campestris. The sequence goes on along the minus strand of SJYW01022011.1, from coordinate 2,338,989 downwards.
GGAAGCCCAGGCCAACTTCTAGAATGGCTCTTTGCTCCTTTTGGAAATTCTTTCCTGTTTGTTTCATAGATGCCTCAGATTCAACATGCTTCAAACTAATGGCCTATTTCTGTCCCCTCTCTTTCCCTGACCACAGCTATGCATACCGTATTCTTTATTTCAGTAAAAAGCATTACTTTCTCTACCAGAACCTTAAAACAAGAATTGTTACTTTCCTAGATTTCTCCTTTTTCTTATCATTTACTTGTATGTACTATTTCCTTCTATCTCTTAAATACCTTCTAAAATCTTCCTTCTTCTCTGACCTCATTGATTGTGCCATATTCCAGACTGATGTGTTTTACTTCAGTGATTATAACAGCACCTACTAGACCTCACTGTGTTTAATCTCTCTACCTGGTATTCCTCCTTCAACAGTGTTGCTGCATTTCCCTTATGAAAATAAATATAATCACATCATTCTCAATATCTTGCAATGATTGGGGCAAATTAAAACTCAGATTCCTTCATTTGGCTCTGTGTGGTTCTTGACTTCCAGCTAAGCTGTCTATTTAGCACCATCGCTTGTCATCCACAACTTTAGCTTGTTAGCCTTAGTTACCATTTCTGATTGAGAAACTCTTATTCAAAATGTCAGAGTTTACGTCCAACATCAATTTCCCTGTGCCCTGAGAGAAATTAGGCACTCTTTTGCTCTGGGCTCCCATAGCACACGTTTGGTTCACATATTATCATGTTGGATTGTAAAATATTCATTTACATGTCTTCCTCCCTGCCCTCTTTTAATAATTAAATTTATTTTTAATTGAAGAATAATTGCTCTACAATATTGTTTGGTTACTGCCAAACATCAACATGAATCAGCAATAGCTATACCTATGTTCCCTCCCTCTTGAACCTCCCTCCCACCCCTCTAGTTGTTACAGAGCCCCAGTTGGAGTTCCCTGAGTCATACAGCAAATTTCCATTGGCTTTCTATTTTGCATATGGTAATATATCTGCCTTCTTGATACTACGTCTTAACTCTGATTCCACTGGCNCCTCTAGGTTGTTACAGAGCCCCAGTTGGAGTTCCCTGAGTCATACAGCAAATTTCCATTGGCTTTCTATTTTGCATATGGTAATATATCTGCCTTCTTGATACTACGTCTTAACTCTGATTCCATTGGCTGCAGGATGAGTTTATACTTCAAATAGCATTCATAATTTTGTGTGCAAGTGTGGCTACACATATGCAGGTAATTTTCATAATCTCTTAAAAGTGTCTATAATCCCATCAAAAGTTAAATATCACCACTGCCCCAAACCATGAGCTTTTTAAGGGCACAGAATATATTGTGTGCTTTTTTTGTATAACCAGTTTATTGAAGAGTCTGATGTCAGTAGGATATAAACATGAAACAGTTTTATTCTTCTCTAATCCTTACTTTGAACTATGTTCTGTCAAATCTTCCCTTCCTGCTCTTTAATGACATGTCAGACAGATCTCACAGCTCTCTGGTCACTTTAAGTTGTTAAAAAGACCAGTTCATTTGTTTGGTTCCTGATTCAAACCAACCAACTCTCAAAATGTATTTTCAAAACAATCAGTGAATCTGAATATGGATTGAGATTTTAAAATTTCATAAATTTTTTCTTATTGTCATGTGGCATAATAAAATTATATCTTTTTAAACATCTAGGCATTAGACATGTATACAGAATTGTTTAAGATTGAAAACTGTGATATCTGGTATTTGATTTATAATACTCCAGACAAAATGTTGATAATTATTGAAGTGAAGGAATCGGTACATGGGAATTCTTAATATTATTCTATTTTTTTATATATTTGAAACTTTCCCTAATGAAGTACTTGTTTTCTAAGTTNGATATCTGGTATTTGATTTATAATACTCCAGACAAAATGTTGATAATTATTGAAGTGAAGGAATCGGTACATGGGAATTCTTAATATTATTCTATTTTTTTATATATTTGAAACTTTCCCTAATGAAGTACTTGTTTTCTAAGTTTACTCCAATCCAGTCTGTCACCCTCATATACAGGGATGCACTGCTAATTATTTAAAAACCAGCTTTATGGAAAAAGAAAACCTGATTTGTAGCATTTTCTAATTTACATTGTATGAATACCACTGTGGCCAATTTCAAGAGAAACACAGCAGCACACTATTTGAAGATATTTTCACCATACTAATACANACTGATTCTCATCTTTCCACTGCAAGCCAGCACCATCTTAAAGCCCAAATTTAAAGTTTTTTTAATTGCAAATCCAGGATGAAACAAGAAGCAAGTCCTAGATTTCAGTGAAATAAATAAAATCTTAAACTCTTCCATTTCCCAGGCTCTCCTACATTGATGCAGAATTGGAGACAAAAATTCTCCAATCAAAATAGTAAGCTATTTTGATTCTTGGGATTCTTGCCTGTTATACCATCACATATCTGTCTTTGTCTATAAATTAATCCATACACTACAGGTCAGGAGACTCTCTCAGGCTTTCCCATCTCTAGCGTTAATCTCTGGTTCACTGCTGAAACCGCACTATCCAGAACAGTATCTGGACCATTGCAGGAGCTCAAGAAACGTATTGACTGTATACATAGGTACTTCAGATGAGAGATTCTGACCCAATAAACTGCCTTAGTGTAAGATCCATAGCTACTGTACTGTTCTCTCTTTGTACTGATTTAAAATGAAAAAAAAAAAATAGAAAAAAGTCCTTCACACAGGAAGAAGGCAGTCATAAGATAAACAGACGTGCTGCATTGCAGAAGTGTAGGTTCAGAGGCTGAACTGAAAAATACTCCAAAGTAAAAACAGCTTTCCTTCTTGGAAATAAACAGTCCTTGCTGTTTGTGACTCTAAGATTGAAGATTATTTAAAATAATACTGAAGAATGCAGCCAGGCTGCTGTGAGATAGTCATTCATTCGTGGAGAATTCCTCAGAGGCTTCTAAACCACTGTGCACAGTAATTTTGCTTTATTTATTTATTTTTGATGGAGCCTTTCAAGGTTTGTGCCCTTTTCCTCAGCAATTTTTTAATTAGCATATCTGTTACTTCTGCATAGGACAATTGCTACAGTTGCTTATGATGACTGCCTCATTGACATGCAGGAAAGATCTCAGAGACAGTGAGCTTAAGAAAGAATCTATATAGCCTGCCTGTTGGGAAATTAATGGCCCTGATCCAGAGCCAGGTTTGGAGCAGTTCTGCTGCAGAAGGTGGTGGTGAAAATCCAGGAGAAAGTATGTGGACAAATACTCAGGAAACAGTGAAGTGACTTCAAGAGGAATTGTTATTGAGGTGCTAATAACAGTGTTGAATGCAACTGAACAAACCAAGCATCATTTTTATCTTCAATTTTTAAAATATCACTGACTAAAATGGAAACTTAGGCTAACTATTCAAGCAAAGGGATGCTGGACTCTTACTCAAGTTGATGCACGGGCTATGATGTCACTAATGAAGTGACAATCACAATNTATCTTCAATTTTTAAAAAATCACTGACTAAAATGGAAACTTAGGCTAACTATTCAAGCAAAGGGATGCTGGACTCTTACTCAAGTTGATGCACGGGCTATGATGTCACTAATGAAGTGACAATCACAATGCAGTCTGCCTGTGCTTTCCCTGTTTCAACAGCACCTTACCTATCAGGGGCACAATATCATTTATTTTTCTTACCTAACTGGAATATGAGTGGGGTTGGTATATATGAGGGAAATGTAGTAGCCAGTGTCACTGTTAATAATGCTGTGAGCTAGAACATGATCAGAACCTAATCATTTTTAGTGCACAATTCTAAAGTTTGTCTTCCTTGTTGCCAAGACCACAGCATATGCTAACCAACACATTTTTATTAGGGAGGAGACTTATTTGATCAAATATACTGTATCTGGATAGTAGTGAGAAAAGGTACGTGTGGGACACCTGCAAAATTAAAGGCAATTAAGAGTGGTTACAAACTCAAATATCACAGTAATCTAGAAAGAGTAATGTAAAAGTAAGCAGCCCAGTATACCCTGGTGGTCCTTGAGGGCATCATTGCTTTATAGAATAATCACTGATGTGCACAATGATGACCTTGAATCATCACGAAAAGGTTAAATAACATTCAGTCTTTTTTTTAATTAAGAAGGCAGTAAAGAAAGCAATCCATTTTAGAAATCTTTCCTTAATATTAATAGATACCTTAAATTTTAAATAAAATTTTAAGCAGACAAATCTGTTACCTAAAATGACTTATTTCCCAATAGTTCTGACTCCTTGAAACTTATACATAAATCTGACATCTTATTCTTCTCATTCTCAGAGCTGAGCCTATCCGTGTATTTCCAAGCATTTAAAACTAGTTCTTTCCTCCTTGATTTATCTTTCAGATATCAGTTATAGTTATCAGAGGGCTTCCCTGGTGGCTCAGATGGTAAGGAGTCTGCCTGCAGTGTGGGAGACCCAGGTTCAATCCCTGGGTCAGGAAGATAACCTGGAGAAGGAAATGGCAACCCACTCCAGTATTCTTGCCTGGATAATCCCACGGACAGAGGAGCCCGGTGGGCTATAGTGTGTGGGGTTGCAAAGTCAGACATGACTGAGCAACCAAGCACAGAACAGGAGCATCAGTTATACTGGTTCAATGGTAAAGAATCCACCTGCCAATGCAGAAGATGCAGGTTCAATCCCTGGGTCGGGAAGATCCCCTGGAGAAGGAAATGGCAACCCACTCCAGTGTTTCTGCCTGGAAAATTCCATGGACAGAGGAGACTGGTGGGCTACAGTCTGTAGGCTGGCAAAGAGTCGAANCTGAGCAACCAAGCACAGAATAGGAGCATCAGTTATACTGGTTCAGTGGTAAAGAATCCACCTGCCAGTGCAGAAGATGCAGGTTCAATCCCTGGGTCGGGAAGATCCCCTGGAGAAGGAAGTGGCAACCCACTCCAGTGTTCCTGCCTGGAAAATTCCATGGACAGAGGAGACTGGTGGGCTACAGTCTGTAGGCTGGCAAAGAGTCGAACACGACTGAGCAACTGAACAAACACACAGAACAAGTGATCTTATTACTGCCACCACCCCTTTCCCTCAAAACTTGTCAGGAATCCTAGTGCTTGTGGCTTCTAAAGCTTCAGGCTATGTAGCTAATACTTAATAACCATATCAGTGAGATCACTGTACTGGAAGTTACCAGGGATATGGAGGAGGGCTCAAGGATAAACTGGAAGAAGAAACCAGGAGAAGAATGTAATTATTCTTGATTACCACCTGCTATGGAAAAGGTCAGTGTTCATTCCAATTCCAAAGAAAGGCAATGCCAAAGAATGCTCAAACTACTGCACAATTGTACTCATCTCACATGCTAGTAAAGTGATGCTCAAAATTCTCCAAGCCAAGCTTCAGCAATACATGAACTGTGAACTCCCTGATGTTCAAGCTGGTTTTAGAAAAGGCAGAGGAACCAGAGATCAATTTGCCAACATCTGCTGGATCATGGAAAAAGCAAGAGAGTTCCAGAAAAACATCGATTTCTGCTTTATTGACTATGTCAAAGCCTTTGACTGTGTGGATCACAATAAACTGTGGAAAATTCTGAAAGAGATGGGAATACCAGACCACCTAACTTCCTAACCTGCCTCTTGAGAAATCTGTATGCAGGTCAGGAAGCAACAGTTAGAACTGGACATGGAACAACAGACTGGTTCCAAATAGG